>JAUZND010010298.1:0-29334 GCA_034780555.1 Coelogynopora nodosa
GTAGATGCTGACATAGAGAGGTAGATGCTGACATAGAGAGGTAGAGGCCCACATAGAGAGGTAAAGGCGACATAGAGAGGTAGAGGCTGACATAGAGAGGTAGAGGCCCACATAGAGAGGTAGAGGCGACATAGAGAGGTAGAGGCCGACATAGAGAGGTAGAGGCGACATAGAGAGGTAGAGGCACACATAGAGAAGTAGAAGCGACATAGAGAGGTAGAGGCGACATAGAGAGGTAGAGGCCCACATAGAGAGGTAGAGGCCCACATAGAGAGGTAGAGGCGACATAGAGAGGTAGAGGCTGACATATAGAGGTAGAGGCACACATAGAGAGGTAGAGGCGACATAGAGAGGTTGAGGCGACATAGAGAGGTTGAGGCGACATAGAGGTAGAGGCCCACATAGAGAGGTAGAGGCGACATAGAGAGGTAGAGGCGACATAGAGAGGTAGATGCTGACATAGAGAGGTAGATGCTGACATAGAGAGGTAGAGGCGACATAGAGAGGTAGAGGCGACATAGAGAGGTAGGGGCCGACAATATCACTATATACATATAAGGATTGGTATAGTTGCATATTAACTAAATGAAACATTTGTTGGTCGGAAAATATATAATTATATAATGTGATTATATATTATCAATAAAGTTTTTTTGTAGATACATTCAGATAAGTTTTAGAAATTGTTTTCTGAAGTTGACTTGCAAACAAAGTAACATTTTTATTAAACTGAATGCGTCTAAGTTTGCCATAGGAGAAAATGCATTGTCTTAAAGCATTATAGCTTGTTTACACATATGTTAATGTATACACACGATTTACACGACTGAGTAAGTCGACAAGACAGTTCAATGAGCGAGGTGAAAAAATATGCGCTTATATGAATGTTGACAATTAGAACGATTACAAAACATTCACATCAAATATACGCAAACCGACGTAAGTATTACACATACTGAAGAAATCCTATAATTACAATAAAGTATAAAATTCAGAGAGCGCTTTCGACCAGAATTATTAATGGGTTGATAAACGTATTAGTTTGCACTTATAAAACACTACACTGTTAAATTTTAAAATAGGAAAATTCGATTAAAATATTATTTCCTTGGTTTAATAGCATACATATCTTAATATAAAAAACACATTGATCTAAATATGTACTAAACAACACATTATTATATTAATTAGGAATATGTTTACTTTAATTATTACAATTACATATTATTATTATTTTAAAAGGTACGCCATGTTAATATCAAATGGTATCCAACAAGTCACGCATATAATCTGACATGTATAATATGCCATTGATTTTGTACTCAAGTGAGGTAGTATTATCCCGATACTATTTTTCAAAACCGTTTCGGCTAAATATAATTTTGTTGAGTACCTCTCATAATGTTAGTATACCGTTATATAGTTTCATTGTATAGGTACTTTTCCTTCTGATATACATCAGCCAGAACCAAATCAATGATAACAAACTCAACATATCATACTATAGACTATATTAAATACGTTTTATACTCTGACATGAGTCACACCCGATGTCACATCGAAGATTTATATCACACTAGTTTTGGACGATAATAGTAGAAAACCAGCATGTGTAGTGTAGTCAGTGTAGTGCAATATCAACATCACGCATAGATCGTGTGAAAACCTGTCCGACGTTGATTTTTTATTTGAAGGATTTAAAACAATTCAAAATAAAGTTAGATGTCTTGAGTTAGATATTGAGCCATCATAGGACTAATATTAATTATAAAGCCTGTATAATATAGATCATGCTGTGAAGAAAATTTATTCAGTTTCATAATCATATTATTTATTTGAACAACAAAATAATTAACTTAACAAATATTTGTTGACAAATGGTGCGTATCATTAGATATGATGTAAATAATGTAGTATGTCTACCTATCGAATTAGTCATAAAGAAAAACAGAACTTCAAAATGTGGACATATTATACATACCAATAATAAATCTTAAATCGATCGAATTACAAGTTCCACTGTGATGTATTAGAATACGTACATTCAAATGAGTATAATTAGTTAAAAACTACAACGAAGAAGTTTTTTTCGAATTATAAGGATTTTTGAGTAATTGCAAATTTCTTTGTTTGATTGGTATAACATAATAAACATATTATAATCAAAACAACGCATATTGTTTCCATGAAAAAATAACAAAAAACACACTTTACAACAAAATGAATTTTGTGAAATGCTAAACACTAAACGTGGATTATATGTAACAAACATTTTATTATATTCGGGTTTGGGTTATCGCCACTTTTTATCACCAGATATCTTTTAAATATTTAGCAAAAAACTATCAAATTAGTGACTTTGTACAAAAAATCATGTTGAAAATTTGCATTTGACCTTGCAAAACTTGCCAACCTCTCGAGGTTGTAAATCAGGACATTTCAAGGTCACTAAATTTTTCGAATCAACTCAAACATATTTGACTTTTTTCAAAGATTAAAAGCATTCAGATGCC
This sequence comes from Coelogynopora nodosa, assembly GCA_034780555.1. NCBI lineage: Eukaryota > Metazoa > Platyhelminthes > Proseriata > Coelogynoporidae > Coelogynopora > Coelogynopora nodosa. The sequence continues at coordinate 2,514 of JAUZND010010298.1, forward strand.
ACACATGTTTTCATATTAATTTCTTCATTATACACAATTGAATGAGTAAACCAGAAATTGTCAAAAAATTCTGTCTCGCCTTCATTGTACTCTTTTATTCTAAAATGCAGCAACAATTTTTTCTATAAACATAATTCAAAATACCAGGACATTTGTCTTATCTACCTTACCAGGAAAATCTAAACAGACTCTAAAATCAGGACTGTCCTGGCGAAACAAGGATAATTGGCGGGCCTCAATTAAATATATTAGATATATGCAATATTATAACACCCCGGTTTTTTCGCTTGGTCTTTCTAAACTGTTAATAACGGTTATATTAACCAGAGAAGATGGTATACACACATTATATATTTTTAATATCACATAATATCGCGACTCACCGATCGAATGAACTCTATTGGTAGAACTTTGTGCTGCCCGTGTTCGGTCTCGTAGACGTAGAGGTCGAATGTCTCCTTGCAGTGACGCAACCGTTTGGGATCCGGATACTCGGTACAGCCGCGCATGGCGAAGGTGATCTCGACGTGGAGGCTGAGTGCGCTACCCCTGGCCAGCCAGGGGCTCACCAGCCAGTTCTCGGTGATACGCTCCTCCACTTGACACACGCCGAAGACTGACTCGCCGGAGCCGGCCTTATTTTGTTTGCGCCACTGAGGGGTGTATTACATAATTTTTATACCATTAATTTACGGATTAGTGAAGAACTAAGAATATCCATAATATTTGAGAGACAACATTCGTATTGCGTTTTTGAGAACTAATTCCTTTATCAATGAAAAATAAACATAAGTTAATATATTGAAAAGACAATAAACAACTAATGAATAAAAAGTATGATTAGTAGAAATTTAATTCATGTACTATTTCTCTCATCTTCAAGAACTGCAGAATAATATATTTGGATGAGTCATGCCTCTCTAAATGAAAGCATAATTACTTTAGTGATGAGAATGAAGTATCCACCAGCGGATATAATGGCATCCTGATTGCTCAAAAGCTATATATGGCGGACCTGACCAAAGAACAATGCTAATCTGTCACAAGCTGCTTATTTAGACTGAAGCCTCATTCAGTATCAGCATTTCCATGTGTCAAGACTCGGCTAACCCTTCGGTGTCTTTCAAGCCATCAAAAGATGCCTTCATTGCTATATACAAGAAAGTTATTGATGTCTTTCCTAACGTTGTCCAACGACTTCCAAAATACCTTGTAAATGAACTTTCTAACAAATCGAGCAAATCTTCGATATGAGAATAATCTTCTCGACATGTAGCTGAGCAATTGAAGAAATAATAGACATCCTCAATGAATTCCTCAACACTCCAATGTTCCACTACATCTAATCATTGACAGAATTAATTATGAGCTATACGTGTAAGTTACAAAATCTCATTGGAAGCAACCCCGATGATCCACATTCCTTGGTTGCCGTATCCACAAGCTTATTTACATATGGGCCATTAAAACTTAACTTTAACATTCCAGTTACAACAGTATCACCAGATATAGAAAAAGGAAACAATGGGGTCAACTATCTAACTAAAAACTTTGGATGTAATATCACCAAAATATTGAACATATATGTCCAACTATCTTACAATTTGTTTTTGTTATTTTTTCATAAGATAATACGACAAATGTGCTATGTGCATTTTTGATAAATTCACACTTGAATGAAATGAGGCCTGTTAAATACTATGGACATAGAAAATGGTGTGAGATATTTTTTTAGCATGTTGAAAATCCCTTACTTTTTCACCGATGTTAAGTTGTTGAAGTAAAAACATTATTTAAATATTTATGTTATTTATGAAAGAAAGACATATATGATCGCTATGTCTGATAAATTTATAACGGAAAGAAACACAATTCAAACATATAAGATATAAGTATATAAATAAATGAATGAATCAGTATTATTTTAAAATATAAAAACATAAAAAAATATTATTACAATGTCACCGTTGCAATTTAAGGAATTTTAGCTTTTTAAGCAAATTTGAAGAATTTTCAAGTATATATACGAGAAAGTTTATTACATTTGAGCAATTGGAGTAACAATCACAGATGCATAGAATTTTTTCTGAAAGAGTGGCATGCAATAACCGTAATGGGTGAACAGAATCGATAAATCGCAGAAACATTTCCAGTGAAATAATTTACATGCAACTATTTATCACCTCAAAATGTTTTAATAAAAATGCAGATCACATTAAATGTTACCTATAAAAAACATGTAATATATATAATGTTTATTAATATGACTTATATTAGGTGGTGTTGTTTAATGTTATGGGTTAGCTATTAAATTCTAGGATATATATATATTATATTTAAATTATAATTCAAGAATATATATTATAAATGTTAACTGTTAACTGTATAACATATTTACTAAAGATATTATATCTATTTCTAATTTCTAATTGAATAATAGAAAATAGAGTACATGCTGTGCAGATATTCATATTTTATTATATTCACTTAATTGTAAAAGAAAAACCACAATAAAATTTATTACAATTAATACAAAATATCCGAGCTTTCACTTAACATAAAATACAGCTTTACAATAGTTGATGCAACATCAAGTCTTTCATTTGATTAAATGGAAATCGATTTACGTTAAAATTGAGTAAACTTTATAAACATAATAATACAAATTAGCTTCATAACATCGAACAAATATTTAAAATGTCTTATAAGTGATCATTGGTTCAATTTACGACATTTAATAAGGTTGTTTGTTATATGGTATAAAACTGTAAGAATTAACTACAAACGTAACGAATATATTTGTGATATAGGCTATATGCATAGAAATGAACCCATCGAGCCATAGATACAACAAATAGGACCGACATGAATATAAAAATGAAAGGTGGTAACTATATTTGTACAAACGTTAGAACAGTTAATGTAATATTTAAAGCATATCTCTTTTTATTGTAAAATCCTTCTATTTATGGAGCTGAACGGAGCTTCAGCGGACAACAGAGCTTCAATAAATAAATGTGAGCAGGATAACAGTATTTAGCACAATATTCTACAAACTATAACGAAAATTGTAAAAACGATATACAGAGTCTTTTGGATTATTTTCATTCTATCTTAATATATATACTGTAAATAGGTATAATATAAATAGTGTACAGATTCGTATAGGCGGCAAAAATTTACGGATTAATAAAATAAACAATGCCATCAAATTAATGAAATAAAACAGAAAAACACAACATACTTAATTGATTGGTATAGATACTAAATAGCAGTTTTATATTTATATGGTTCACATTTGTATTCTTCCTAGGAGAGGAGTTTAATCGAAGGTGGGCGGTCCATTGATTACCAAATTTACAATAATAATTGTAAATTAAAATTTGATAATAAAAATCAACATTATATTTTGAAACATGGAAATAATGTAATAGCTATTGATATATCCTGAATATAAAGAATAGTATTGAAGGAATTTTAAAGTAAAATTAAGACAAAATAACAATTTCTATATTTTTACCGCATATTAATAGTTACTCTAAATATATATTTTTACGTGCATGTTATCAATCTATAAATGCGACATACGTTAAGAAAATAGTAAACATATTTCAAAATTAAAAGATGACTGAAGTTTTATAATTTTATAATATTGTAAGAAATCGTTTCAAAAAATTATAAAATTGCATTGAACACATTATTAAATAAATTAGTATGGCGAATTAAATGGAACCTTATCGACATGAAAAACTTAAGTATGAAAGCTTACACAAAAATCACCTGCCAAGAAATATATCCAAAAATAACATTTTTGAAATTAATTGAAAACTAATATATTTGACAACAAAATTCACAGTCATCGAAATTTCGCTTTTTACACACACACCCAATATTACAATATATTTATATATAACTGTATCCTTTTCTGCTGGATAAATCGTCTCTCGAGATTACAACATACAGTATTAGCTCAACTAATCAGTCAATTGAGCTTCCGATCCGTGAACAAAAGTGGAGAGTTTCCACAACAGTCGACGTATTCTTTCCAACTGACATGACGCAGCTAATGAAGGGAACTTGTCCTAGTCATTTATTTATTATGCGCTCTGTGTTGATTAAGTCCTGGCTTTTCGGGCTGTCAGGAAGTCAGAAAAACAAAAAGAGTGTTCCGTCAGGAGGATAGATTGATGGTTTTACACGCAATTCTGTCCATGTTACGTCTATATTATATATACAATTATATATATTGTTTTGGTTTTGAAAGTGGAAGTTGTTGTAATATGCAATATGCTCTGGTGTGCCATCTTTGCTCATGCCAAAAACAACACTAGAATGTCAAACTTTACTCATACATCATCTTACTAACAAAGAAAATTATAAAATCTGGTGATAAGGTTGAACTATTCTGCTTAGTTTGACTCAGAATGCGATATGGAACAGAACATATGTGCAGAGGGGTTGCCAGTCAAAAAATGCATACTGTTTGATATATCATTTGATGTATACGATGTATGTGTAGATATCTTCTATAATAAAAAAGGCATGCATTGTTAATTTTAACATTATTTTGATATCTATAATAATAAATATAATTTTTTAATAATTTGGTGAATAAGGCCTATAATCCTAAAATAAAATTTTGTTTAAATTGTGACCACTTGATGTTTAATTTTTTGTTTAATTTTTTTGTTTAATTTATTTGTAAACATATTCATTTGGTTTATAAAATTCGTTTAAAGTATGTAATTTGAGTAGTCATAACTAACAAATGTTTTCAATGCAACAAAATCACTTTCGCAATAAATTAATAAAAATTTACAGCTACCGAATTGAGATAGTGGCAAATGTTACATAAACTTACTCTTATTAACTATTGAGCTTTGTTACCTATAATACACAGTTCTGAATAAAAGTTAAGTGTACTTAAGATAAAACTCTAATGTTTATCTAGATTAGTCTAAACTATAATCCAAGTACATTAAATCGTTTTTTGAAGTTTTTTAAATCAAAATTACTATAATTGAATGCTAAATATTGTAAATATATTTGGAAACAGAAACAGAAGCATTTTAATTGATATCAGGTATTGATCGTTCTTGCAAAGACGTCTCGCAATTCTCTTTTATTACGTAACTTACAGGTTGTTGTGATATCATAAGAACGATTGATTAAATTATTTATCGATTTCGCCGACGTATCTGACATACTGCGGGCATAAAAATATTTTGATCAAGAAAACAGACACTGGCATTTTACGATAGACTAGCTAATTACCGGTGCATAACATTAAATTGTTTCCCATAGAGAAAAGTATATAAAGCGTTTCCTCTATAGATATACAGAGAGGTCTCTACAGCAACATGAGCACAAGTTACAATAAGTATGTATATACACGGCTGAGTAATGTCGTGTAGTCATGCAGACAGTAGGCAGCTCACCCCATGATACTTGTCTCTATTTGTAATCCAATCGTGCCATTCGGATCCAACTGTGTCGAGAATTGTAACTGTGTGGAAACAAAAACATAAGTTCTATAAGTATTTAACATTGTCATCAATTACAGGCAGCAGGTTTAATTAGTAGTAACGGATATTTCACTAAAAGTTAATGTACATATATACTATAATCATTTACTAACATAAAACTGAACACAGTTGTGTAATAAACCCATAAAAAATAGCTTCACGAAAAACTCATGCTGTCATGCCTATATGATTCACTAAACACAACTGTAACTATAAAAACGCCCTTGAAACTAACCAATAAATAATTGATATATAGTAATAATAATTATTTCTAAGGCCTTACATTAAGTAGAATAAACCTATAATAGGTCTACAGTAATAAACATTTTAGGCGCGTTATAGACTGCTTTCAAATTTAATTCGACAATGGTCAGTCAACTTTTGACCACACTATTAAATTATAATCTTTGAAAATATATATTTATTTAATTTAACATTTTTTATCAAGAAGTTTCAAATATTGCCTACTATATGTATTACATTTAGTTTTCATGACAAGATTTTTCCGGCTTGGATCTATAATATACGTTAAACTATAATATACACCATTAATAAACCATCTGACTTAAATTATAACCTACGCATAATATATAATATACAAATGAAATGAATGAAGGGCAGCTAATATGTATCTTTGTATAGAATTCTATAAATGAATTTACAGAACTCCTTTGGACCCTGCCGAAAGTAATTTTACCAGACCCCAAACGCATGTATACATCCATGCGGCCATATACTTAACTTCACTTTCCATTAATTATAAATATAGGTTGGAGATAGACATAGATGGCGAGAGGTGGGATAATTGAGTCCAAATAAATATGTGTGAAAAGGAGACGAAAATACATAAAGTCATTTTGACCATCTGTGAAATCTCAAACTAAAACATCTGGATCTTAATTGCATGTACAGCCCATGAAGGACAGGTTAGCGTATGTGCTTTTTGATAAAATACAGGACTGATTATAACCAATTTTTGTAAAGTTTTATATATACGATAAAATCAACTTATACCTACCTATAATATAATTATATATTTACAAAAACGTTCACTCTAAAATTTATACATTACGTCGATTTATATATAGGCTATATATATAAGTTTGAATTATATAAATAAAATACTGGAAAATATTATTAAATATATATATATATATCTGATCTATACAGTTTCTTCTTGTGTATCTAATACATACACTGGACACCTCATTTTCCTGATATAATTTTTAAGAAATATGTTTTAATTATCCGCTTTAATAGATACAATTTACTAAACTAATTGCTTGACGGAGGGGTAAGATCAATCTTCATTAATATATTTATTCATTTACGTAATCTCAGAAAACCATGTAATTTATTTGTAAACAAAACAAGTATTTCATTTTAATGTAGAATAAAATATTATCCCGAAAGTAATAGAGCATCTAAAGGCAGGGGCGGGTGTGATTTTTAAATTATAAAAAAATTGGAAAATGTTATACACCGGGGGAGCAATACCGTTTTTAACAGGGAAATGCAATCTATTTTTATACTGGGTTGATAAAACTATATGTTTTAATCGAAAAAAATCGGAAATCCAATTAAAATCGGAAAAATGACCCCCCTGCAAAGGGGACTACTTCATAATAAGTTTCATCCTATTGATCTAAAATTTTCAAATACATACGTTCAACATTTATGATAAACATGCCTATTGGTCTCTTAGGTTGACCTATTTAGCGATATGTGTGTACCCAATTAAAAATTTATCACAAAATGAAATCTTATTATTCAATTATATAAACATATAGTTTTCCTGAGTTTATATCTTTGATTACATTTTTATGACATCACATGTGTAACTAAATATTTATATTTTTGAATCAATTATAATTTACTCAAAAATCGTATTAATTAACACAAAATCGTAATTTATTCAAAATAGAATACAATTATATTTCTAAATTCTTTATATTTATTACAGAAATTGTCAATTTTTTCATTGACACCACACTTAAAATATATTTAAAAATAATGATTATCCATGGTAATGTAATCAAATTAATAAAAACCTGTATGACGTAATAGCGATTGCTGCTAACAAAATAATGATATTTGTTTCAATAAAAATTAACAAAAATACTTTTGCAATATTTTTATTCTTCTAGTGTTCGTTACTTTATGTCACTTAAATTTCACACACAAATTATTTTATTAATAAAAGTAATGAAAGTGTTTGCAACCATCAGATACAACATAATAAATTTGTTAAAAAACGATAAACGTTAAATCATGTGTCCAACTTTTAGAGAAAAATTGTATTTTTACCCCAAATTCTTTCGTTGTCCTATATACGAAGATTTTTTTATCTTGGTCAGTGATTTACTGTTAGTAGCTATAGTTTAGTAATAGGGCCTATTGAATATTTTCCCAATAATTCAATAAATCCGTTACAATTTAGAATATGATCCATACGAATTATCAGTAATCATTTTTGGTTTACTAAATACACAAATAATATATAATTACAAATCAAACGTATACTATTATAAAATCAAGGAATCCAATGTTTAGTTATGAAAAACGTCATGTAGATTATATAAGGAAAAGATTTCATGGATTGTAAAATATATTTAAATATTTAAATTTCGTTATAAACTATAATGTAAGAAAACTATTACTTCACGATAATTGTTTAAAATATTCCAAAAAATACTTATAACTTACGTAATTGTTTAATAGCTTATATAATTAATTAGTAAAAAACAGTTACAATAATTCAATTAAAGTTGACTTAACTAGCTTAATATAAAAAATGAAAAAAATTCACTCATTAGTTTGGTCTAATTACCTAGTCAATTTAGCTACTCAAGAGAATGGTTTTAAAGATACAGAATTGAAAGAGACAATTCCATTATTGGGTAAATATTAATGGTATATTTTATCAAAGAAAATAGTTTAAGAAACATAATAAAAAGAAAAAAATTGCAGACATAACATATTAATAGTTTTCATTCATTCATAGGCCGTACATGGAACATTTGCAACCAATTATTCTTTTGTTTCGAGTTAAATTATTTACACAAATAAATATATATAACCATGGTTATTAGGTAAATTATTATTATTAAGTAAATTATTATTAAGTAAAAAGTTGTCCCACGCATACACCCATATACGAGAAAACATATTCATATGATAATCACTGATAATTTTTCAAAACAGATCATCAATTACTGAATATTAAGGTTAAAGTTAAACATAAATTTAAATATATAATCATAAACTTTAAAAAAAACAAAAAAACGACACCTTTGCTATATGTTAAAAATAAAACTACAAATAGAGTTAAATAGGGTTACATTCCATGAAGTGACAGCGAATGTGATTATTGACAAAATATTACATACTATAAGATTTAATCATACATTTTATTACAGCTAGAAGCATAGGTTTATATATGCTCTACGAAAATGAATAATAAATCAAAATATAAATAAACAAATCAACTTGATGATTTTAATCTCGGGAAACACTGATCAGCTTTCCAACTGAGCCAGTGACTTAATCATCCAGAAGAAAACCCTTTTGTATATTCTGAACTTATTCACTTACAGGCAACTCTTAGTTATTCCGTTTGAATAGATATATGTATATATATATATACAGACTACAAAAGCAGATCAGTGTAGAGCGATTGACGCGGTAGGAAAACTTTATGCAATATACAGTAAAGCGGTGCTGAAAAGCTATGAAATATTGTATGTAATGTATAGGAGGACAGTGTTCTTTACTTCTCCCGAGATGTTACTAAGTATAAAATCAACCGGAACAAGATAAGAGGTCGGGTTAATACTTTCTTTTACCCAAAGATAGCTCGAAGGTGACAATACGATACCCATATAAACTGCATAGGCTTATATATATAATGTATTATATGCAATGTAATTAGGAATATAGCGTTTAATCCTTTATTATTTTGTATACTATACTTCAGTGGTTATCGATTATCATAATTAAGTCATTATTAGAAAGTATTTTTAGAAAAAAAGGTTGCTTATATAAAAAGGGACACAAATATTTAACAGATGTGTTTCTGTTTTAAAATAATAAATGTAAAGTTTAAATAACGTTGATTATTTTTCATTCATACCTTCAATTGTATTTCTACATATTATGAAAATAGAAATATTTAATGCAAAAAAATATTGTTTATAGTCAATAAAAGGAAAATAGAAAGTGGTTAATCATGGTGAGAAACAAATAATTCTCAAATATATTATTTAACTACAATTTAGACAGATGGGCTATGAATGTGTTTTCTCATATATATAATTCATAAAGTGAAAAATTGATTTAAAATGTATATTACAAACGGGTCATTTGCAAATAATATAAATGTGAAATTGTGACAATTATTCTGTTAAATATTTAAAATACTCATACATATCACATGTATACACACGGCTCTAACATACAATTTAAATTGATTTTTTGTCCTTATTTCAATATTTTATTGGGAAAAAATTTCACATTAGTATAATGTTTATCTTAAAAATAAATATATCAAATTTTGTTAAATAAAAAGCATACTTCGTGAAAAACACATAATTTGTAGTATATATAATACACATGTCACATGATAATAAGTATATAATTTATTAATTCAATCTTTGTAACAGATATATTTGATCGATTATGACCTATATTAATGCAGCCATAGTTACGCGCGCTTGGTAAATACATATAGTTGGCCAATCGACACATTTTAACTATAAGCTAAACTTCCAAAAAAGAACACTGATTAATAATAATCATAACATATCCTAAAACATAATATGTTCCAAAACTTTTCGCATGAAAACATTCTTCATTCAAATATATATAACATTAGGATTCTTTCTATGAGTTGCCAAATACATACTTCTAAAAACCAATAAATATATAGTAATATAGATGATATTACATGCGGTATTATCATATTATTAATAATAATGATATTAATACTGCTATCTAATTAAATCCTGAAAGAAAGCTCATTAGTTCATTCATTTTAAGGCGCAGTAGCTGTTATGGCAAACTATAGTTTGTACTAAAATTTGAGAAAGTATAAAAAAATTCGACTAAAAACAAATTAGGGATAACAACAAATAAAAAATATTTAAAATAACAATACTAGGAAAATATTGTAAATTATTGTCCTTATTTTTGTTTTCTGACCGCACCCCCACGACAAACAAACCATATTTTCAATTGCTCCTATATATACTTCTCAATACATATCAATACTATATCCATAGTCTCATCGGCGAACGAACAGATCATATCACGTTACAAGCTAAGAGTTTTTATTTATTTCCGACTTCCATATAATAATACATATTAGCCGATGGAAAATAAATGTATCTAACATTTTATGAGTGGCATTGTCTATGTATATATAAAGCTTTTGAACAACAACAAATCTTACTTGACTCTCAAATTTCATAGACAAATGCGAGATATATAAACTAGAAGGGTATCCATAATAACTCTATTCAAAAGACACAATATATATCTCAAATATATAGACTGTATACATAGTATATTGCAAGCATACAACACACTCTAGAAGTTCCGCTGAGTATACATATTGCATGAGTATTGTATTTTTTAATTGTTTTATAATGCACTAGGTATATAATTAGTTTATAAGAAATGTTATGAGTAAAGTTTAACTTACTTATAACAAGAGAATGTTTTCATGATAATTAACATTTATAAGTATCATATATGAGTTCTGGCTGGTTTCTCTAATAAAAGGAAAGTTGGGTTTGACTAAACAATTAGTGATATATAGATCAACCATATTTTTTGTGATGGAGAAACTAAAGCTATAATGAACAGAATTATTTGATTAAAAGTTTTAACTATATGTCCTACCTTAAATTATGTTGTTAATATTATCAGTGACTATACTAACAGCATCACTAATTGCCAATTTTAATACACCACGACTATACTAAACATTGATTAATTTATAGTTAGTTTTTTTTAAATTTAAGCTACCATATATACAATCGACTAACTTTCTTTTTAAATATCCAAACATAACCGAGCTATAACCGAGCTATAACACCCGACGTTTTAGTGATTTCATATATAGTTGATAATTTTTGCATGAATGCGCTAGATACAGTTTCTATACTTACCCAATAAAAAATGAACTAATTTAGCATCGACGTAACATTTTAATGTAATATTAATGTACAAATGGGTATCTTCTATACCGCGAATCATGTAGATACGATAACATATCCTTCACCGAGTACCACAGTAGGCCTATATGGTTATCATATATAATGTAGTCATTTCGTGTTCTTGCTTTTATTTATTGTTTTTTGTAGAATAACATTATACTCTTCTATTTTATCTCACAAATGATTTTATAGTAATTAATATTTTTAAGTCTATCATTCTAATTATTGTATATATTTCTATAAATTAATAGAAAAATAATACATGCAGTAAATATAGAGTGTAAAATATTATAACATAATTTAGATATAAAAATTGTAATAAGTATGTTAATATATTAGTCTGTACAATTAAACAGGCAATATAAAAATAGTTTTTAAAAGATCACAAAAAATATATATATGGTTAACATATATATATATGGTTAACATAATCTAAGTAAAATCACAAGGAACGCAAGAAAAAAATTAAAAAATCCAATTGGAATGCGTTATATGACATTAATTTCGTGTGGTTTTATAACCAAGAGTGTAAAAATTGTTGCACACTCTTTGTGTAAATTTAATTTTTTTAACGATCTTCGTGATCATACAACAGTGCCGCTTAACTCTCAAAATTATAAAGGTTAGCCCGAAGATATAAACGAACCCAAAAGTAACACATTTAAAAAATATTATTATTAAATTTAAATTAACTTTTATAGTTTATTATATACCTACGATATAACCACATCGAATGCCGCAATCAAGAAGATTGTATACGCGTCATTTTCATGTTTTGTCTCAAGATCAAATTTCACTATCTGCATGACTCAGTAATATATTTCTAATATACCTAGTTAGTATCTTTCCTCTTTTCATGCACACCACCAATTGGCTGGGACAATGCACCGATAATGTTGTACCGCAAATTACAACTTTATTTTTCCTTTTAGAAGTACAATACATTTAAACATAAACTATTATTACATGTTTTAATCAGTACTGGCAAATGTAATAAAAGTTGTAAGCTCAAACATAGCGATTTCATTAATTCAGCATATTAGATGCATTTTTAGAATTAAATATGTTTCTGAAGAACATTGAAAAGACGCATATACGCACATAATAATCTTGCTTTTGGCTTGCAATATAAGTTTAAAATATTATGTTGTTGATCCTCTGATTGCCTGAAATTTAACAGTAAAATATGTTAATATAATTGATATCTGCACATTGTCTACATATATTTCCCTTAAGAGAAATAGACATTGCATAGATAATTGACAGATACCAATAATAATGTTGTTAATGTTAAACAATATTTTAAAAAGTGTTAATTGTGGATTCAGTTATTTTTAGGATAACCTGTATATCAAAAAAGAATATAAAAATAAACAAGACATAGTTTGTTAATTTTTTATTTAAAACAGAGCAGCTTTCAATAATTCTGTATTTCGTATAATAAAAGTTTAACAAGTTGAATGTTTATATATACTTTTCAATAAATATATCGATTATTTGTAATTAATTAACAATTATCGATTACATAATAATTTAAAATTAAATGTGTTTAGATAATGGTTTACACAAAGGTTTCATGATAATACCTATTTGTTATTAAACAGTAAGGCCCTATATAGTATTTTTCCTTTAACAATGTGTCGAGCTGTTTGTAAACCGAATATAGGATGGTACAAACAACTCGATTTATGAAAATGAACAATATTCTTTAAGAGCTATGTAGGCCTACTTGGTACACTACAGATAGCCGTCTTACTGCAAGTGATAGGAGTCATCTCTAGGATGAGAAGTCTCAACCCTTACATATAATCATTATCTATATTTAGAACCTATATTATCATTACATTTTAAAGATTTGAAAATAATTAAATGGTACATATTAAATGGTACAAATGGAAAATGAACAATATTCTTTAAGAGCTATATGTATAGGCCTACTTGGTACACTACAGACAGCCGTCTTACTGCAAGTGATAGGAGTCATTTCTAGGATAGTTATACAAAATAATAAACGATATATTATAGTGAGTATAGCCATTCAACCTATAGCAACACTTCAATTTTATCAAGGATGACATGAATCAATCTTTTAGATTAATAATTTAATAAAATATACAAACTACGGTAGAAATACACAATCTTACACAAAATGTTTTTCTTTATAATATTAAAAAACATTAATTTTATAATGTATTATTCTCACACCAAATTCTTTCCTGTTTGATACCTGTCGATTGATGCTGGGTACAGAGATAAGTGCAATATTGAACTGACAGCTGTCTCTAAAGTAGTCAATTGTAACGATTATTTATTGTAATCGACACATTTTGTGTATATTTATAAGTTTTAGCAGTATATTAGCACCCATATTAGACCTACTAAGTAGACTGTTGAAATTTAACAGAGTACTTCATAGACCTCCCACATACAAAAGTATACTTTGTTTATGGCATATATTAGAAATCTGATTGTAATAACTTTTTTTCTTACAGTAATATGTTACAAAAATATGTCCGAATAGGTAGAGGAGGATCACGTGATGGTGGGGTGTTTTTCCCCATTTGTTAATTTTTACTCTATTAACAATGTTTTCTAAACAAGAATATAAAAAGTAACCAAATATAAAATTTACGGCAATTCGTGAAAATGTACGCTATGACCTGCTCCACCTGAACTATGAAGTAATCCACGCAAAGGTTTCCGAATATATATAACATAACCAGAATTAATTTTTTACAAGATTGTTAGAGGACAATAGTTTTAATATATTGTAATATTTCTAATAGGGTAGAGTTAATAAAGCAAATGTACAACTGACGAAATAATTAGACCTGAAATTACTCTGTTCAAAAATATTGTTTAAATAATATTTATTTCGTCAAGATATTATGTAGATAGTAGAATATATATAATTTACCCAAACAACTTATAATCGATTTAGACACCCCCATTGTCATGGATTGTCGACAGATATAGTATTTGACCTTTCTACATTTGATATAATATAACTAGTAGATAAATGTTATTGTTTTCCAAATAGATTCTTTATTGATTAAATATATTAGGAAATGTACGTCTGACAATTACATATAAACAAATATATACAATTAAGTTAAAAATGTAGTTTTTAAATTTTCAAACTTTAAAAATAATGAATATTGAATAAATTAGTTGTGTACAAATCTGACAATACGATAATTCATTTTCAAATGGCATAACATTGATTAAGTCTGAAGGTTGATTTAAAAATAATTTCTCAAAAACTACTTTTTTACGTTTTTTCAAAACTGTAAAAAAAAACTATGCACAATAAATTATGCGAGTGCACACAAATTTCTAAATAGAATTGCCAATAGATTTAAGAAATTTTTAGTGCAATCGTGTTTTTTCATATATTAATTTTAGAATTATTTTTTTAATTAATAATTGTTACAATTATGTATAATAAATGTTAGTATATAATCATTGATATAAAACCCCCGAATATTGTGTTGAAACTATACGGTGTTGGTTGCTTACATTTTGAATAATTTTTCTTTGAATATAATATATTTTAGATATTATTTTTAACCTTAAAATTGATAAATATGTAATTTCTAATTCGATTAAAAACCTTTTTTAAATCTTTATACACAACCAATTCTGTTGAAATTCGGTACACTTATGCGAGGTACTCAGTTTATATACAGAATTTTAAATACGTATTTTTAAAGTTTTAGTCTAAAATATTAATTGAATCAGATCACATCAATATTTTTCTTCTATAATAAGCTTTAATAGATAATTTGTTTAAAAATTTGGTAAGTCACTAAATAAGAGTTTAATTGTAATTTATTTAAATTAAAAAGATAATACTGTCAGATGAAATAAATAAGTTTAGTTTAAAAATTATGTTTTTATTTGATCTGATCAAAATTTAATATATCAAGATATCATCAAATAATAGATCTAAAATGTTATCTACACATATCGTATAATAATTACCTTTCATTTGACAAGCGAACTACATTTTAGGGAATTGGTTTTATATTAAGATTTATTTAAAATTTAAATTTTGTTATTCACTATCATCTTATCAAAAATTAACCAATCCAAATATGATCTCAAAAACTTTTAAAATTTAAACAAAATTTGTTCCTTATAAAATATTATTCTAAAAAACTAATAAAAAAACGAACACAATATTTTATCAAAATGAGTTTCTAAAAAATGAGATGTAATCTAAAATTGTATCTTGAACAACTTTGGGATCAAAACATAAAACACTTTTTATATACTCTATATAATTACGCTCTTTGAATCATTATGAATTACTAAAAAGTGTTAAAAATGCCATAAAGATTGACATAGGTGTAGGAGCAGTGCAAACGTAAAATAAGCGTGGTAAAAATAGCCACCCCCTCCCCCACTCCGTGGTAGTTAAAGGATATAAAAACTGCCTGCATGGTGGTTCCATGGTTCAAATAAGATATACGTAACAGTTGCTATAGTATAATACCAAAGAAAAAAAATACATTAAACAGCGAAAAGCGAACATAAACATTTTCTGTTAACACTTTATTCTCTCATTTATTCACAAACTGGCGGCTCATCTCAAATCACAACTGTTATGCAATTTCACGCGTGTAAAAATCCTTACTTTTAATTATTGGTCAAGGTGTAAGTAACATAGGCCACATTCTCACGGTACCTGGAAAATCTGAAAACTACTCGATTCTTAATTAAATGTTAAAAGAGATACATTGGTGTATGGATTGGTGGTAATCATTTAGTCATTTATAACCATATAAGCAAATTATGACTGGACTCCATGCTTACATATAGACCATCAGCGAACCCCATTTTAGACAGCGGAAACTCAAGATTCTAAGTGTCAGTGGAATTATAGCAAGCAGCTCTATTTAATGGTGTAATCAAAACCAAACAAATTTACGTTTGGGTTATAAACTGATAGTTTAGTTGTTTACTCATACAACCTCAACCATTTTTTGTAAGCATAATTCATAATATATACAGCATTCATTTTTTTTAAATATATTGATATGACTAAATATTATAAATCAAAACAGCTATACCGGCAGCGCAGCAAACTCTTTATACAATATGTATACATATTAGAATATAATTACATATATCCATAGTATGATATTGTTATAATAATGACTCAGAATATAAGTTTTCACCAGTGGCCCTAAAAACCGAAAAGAGTTAGAATTACATTTTATTGATATGGTAACCGATGGATCAATTAAAATATTGCGGGGGTTTGCTATAGTGGCGTTACATTTAAGAATTAGAAATGATAAAGACAGTGCTAATAAAATCTTTGCTATATTTTCATGTAATGAGTTATCAAACACTTAATAATACAATTAAAATATCTAAGTAGTAAACAATTTTGCTTAAATTGAAAAGCTTTGCAATCCGCTTTGTAATTACCCTACAAAACATATATATATACAGTTAATTACTCTTATTTATAACAAATTAAAAATATAATATACTCATTAACAATAATAGCATAAAAACGGGACATTGAAAACATTTGTTTGTATATAAATTATGGTTATTTATAAATATAGATAATAATCTATTGAGTATTATTATAGTGAAATATAAAAAAATATAATATAGAACAATATTAATAAATTGATGAAAATACGAGTATGTAATAATTTTGAAATTGATTTACAATGGGGCTCGTCCCATACATAAACAACTATATTCAAAACACTCAAATGTGTTATGCATAATTCATAGATGTTAATAATATTTTAAAACAATTAAACTGATATAGGCCTACTTGCCCCTATCATTTATCATCTTATATATATCAACGGCATATTCAGTCCTGAGTTTTTTTAAAACAAACAACAAATATGTATAGCGCAATAATTATGTTAATCCATAATTATTAAACCATTTAAAAAAAGAAATGAAAGTTTATTCTAACCATCCATAATAATATTGAATAGCTTACCTTGAGATTTTTTATTATAATTTTGACGTAGTGAGATTCCTGAAAATATATTGAAGACACAAATAATAAAAACAATCACCCAGTAATCTGAATGAATTCGTTGGTGCATTGTGATGTTATTCAAATTTGTATATTTACAATATTTGGATATCTTTTTATCTCATAGGTAAAAGTGTATAACATATGATTTAAAGAATATGTATAATGAGAATTTACTATATATATATATGTACTTGAGACAAGCTCAAATGTAAAGCGTAATGTAAATTATATTAGCCAATCATAATACAGTATTCTACTCAATTTACAAGTAGACTTTTTATTGGATCCGTCTATTAAAAATATTGTGTAAATAATATTATGATTTAAGTAATAATCATGAAAAAAATAGTTAAAATAAATAAAAAACTAACAAATAATTTAAAAAAATATATATAATAAAATAACATATATGCAGTATGTAATACATAAAAATATAAAGCAGAATTTTAGTTGTTGATGATTTTTATTAACTCGGTGTTCGGGAACTTCATATTAATAAAATACTCTGATAGCAGATAAATTGAATATTATAAACATCTGATCTTAATCTAAAAAATGTAAAAAGTTGCAAACAGAATTTATTGCAAGACAGACATCAATACCTGATGTCGGTAATATTTTTAGACCTTATAAATATGAATTTGTCGCAAATTAATATATACTGCTCCATCTATACTATATTTTTTGAAAAGACATTAACGATGGAATGGGTCTTTTAATTTTTCATATAGGCACTGATATGTACTGCGAAATGCTTTGTACTGCGAAACCACAAAATATTTACCTGTAGAGTACATTGAGTATACCCGTAGAGACATTATACGTGTTTGAGGCGTTATAGCTTGCATTGTCATTAATTTGTGTACTCTGAAATCCTAATTGTATATATTTTTGTGAATTAACCGGCACTTTTGTTTCCATTGCACCATCGAATGGCCTCTTACCATGTGACCAGTCCTAAAATACCGAAATAACTACCGATAAGCCGGTGTCAAACAAGTAATGTATACATAGTTTGATATCCATATATGTGTCCGCTGGTTTTATTCAGGAGGGATTTCAATTTGAAACCCCCCCCCCCTCCCCTCTCTCTTCTATCCCCGAATCCCTTTTCCCCTACCCTCCCCTCTTGGTTTTCTTTTTCCTGCCCCTCTCCCACTCATTTTTCTCTTTTTCTACCCATACCCCTTCTTTTCTTTCTTTTTCCTACCTCCTTGAGCAGGTTCGGTCAGGTGCTATCATACATTCTCAGATACAATATATGCCGCTATCAGCCATGAAAAAAGTGTAGGCTAAACAATATAAAATTACATTTAAAAGCTGAATACGATATCAGAAGGATACAAACAGTTCGTCAGGTCATATTTACACTTAAAAATAAAAATTGTAATAAATGCATAAAGTCAGATCTATAGATACAATTAATTATAATGAAGAAAATGAGCAAACGTCAAACAAATGTTCAGCCTATACTAATTTAGTTATTATATAAAACCATATCTGTTATATAAATGCATACAAAAACAATATTTACAAGATTATATTTGTTCGAAAAAAGTTAATGAAATATATAATAAAATACCAAGGCTTATCATTTAAACCAAATATTATTTATCCAAATTTAAAAAAAAGTTATATTACTACATGTGGTCAGAGTATTCGATAAAAGAACAAACAGTCTATTTTTTCTCGAATATAATAATATATATATAGTGATCACATTTTAATAGTGGAATGAGATTGAACGCGACACTATATAAAACATTAAATTACAAAGCATATATGTGGCACGAAGATGAAAAGGAGTTGTTAATTTCAAGATTGTTATAATTCATTTAAAATAAAAAAACACCATTAAATGTTTATATAATATTTGATTATTTTAAAATATGCTTCTTCATTTTCCTAAATTCAGTCGGTATTAAATTCAAATTTGATCATAATGAAAATTGTAACAAATTTCATCTTGTTAGATAACTAAATAAAATTGGTTACAATTTCGTTATAGTTCGGATAAAATGCTAGATTCAATACACTACAATTATAGAATTTACATATATAGCTATTGCTTGTCTATAAATAGCTTCAACTGTATTTATTACAGCTTCAATTGTAATGTGTGTCATATCAAAATCAAAACAAAAAGATACATATATAGTGAATATTTCTCAGACATATGTCATTTTACTTACAACAGTGACGATTGTACACAAGTGAGTGTGCAAACCGTAACATATTTCATCTCCAGTATGTTTTTTTCAATTTAAAAAAAATCTATTTGTTATGAATTTGTGGGAGATTTTACAACGCATATTTGATCGTAATTTCAAATCGATCAATCAGTTTATCAGATATCTTGAAATAATATTAGCGGTACCGAGTTATAGTTGAATTACTCAATTGCATTTAATAATAAATGCTTTCAATTTATCGAACAATATATGATAAATTTATAAATTTTTATGGATTAAACTAACTTACATTAATTTATCATGTTAAATATTTTCAAAATATATACTACAATTTAAACAAATTATAACAGCTGTAAATAGTATATCTAAACCGTTTTTTTATGTTAGAATTTTGATTGTTTAACAGCACAGAGCTTGTCTTTGCAACAATATATATAACAAAAAATGGAGAAAAAATATATAACCATAAATTACTGAAATTCAAAATATTCGTAATATTAACATTTTAATGAAATTAATTATTATTGTGGTTAAGATCCGTAATGATTTTATGAAAATGTATTATTAACTACGGGGATAAGTAACTTCAGAATGGCAAAACATTGGTACCAAATAGGTCTAGCAGTTGGTTAATCTGGAAGGTGGTAGATAATGTATAGTGGATCAGCTGTTTCTACCTACCCTACCCTTATCAATGAATACAAGATGGTAAAGAAGGCTCGCTCATTATTCAGGGTGAAATACGTATGTTTCTAACTAATTATAAACATTGTAAAAAATAATATGAAAAAAGTGAATGTATGCAATATGAAATAAAAATATTTTTATATTTTAGTAAACTATATTTGTAGCAAAAGATGCATATTTAAAAAAATAATTTTTACATACAAATTAGAAATAAAATTCAAGGTATTAACAATTGTAACTGTTCAATGTATTTTCTCACGATAAAAGTTTTCAAATTTTATTTTAAATTTCAATCAAGTATCCGTGGCAACCTTGTACATATTATAATGCTGTCTTACGAAATGAACCATTTTGGAAACAAACCATATTATTTTACCCAATCAGGCCAGGAATAATGTCAAAATAATGAGTATACCCAATGTAATTAATATTACGTAATAAAATTTATTTATTATATGATAATTATATAATATTATTAATTCACACTGCATCTTGTTAAGGTGGTTTGAAATCCTGGAATTCTGAGCACCCATCCATATAATTTTTCAAAATTTATCCAAAAAATTGCAGTATTAAATTGTTATTTTTTTACTTTGAATTAAAATGTGACCAAATATAATAACAATTTAGTAGTCTTTTTAAAAACGTTGAATGAGATGAAAACACACATCCAATAAATAGTGAAATAATACAGTGAGCGCTTAATATATATTATTTTGCAAAAACTAGTAAAAGAATAGTCGGTTTTCAGAATGGTAAGCGCGTAAATTAAAAAACTAATAAATTAAAAGTTAGTAAGCCTTATTACAGTGTTATATTCTTTGACTCCTACATTACATCTATGAGCAATTCAGCCATCTTTGTTAACAAGCAATTATTAATTTAACTAATCGGATACATTAAACGCAAAACATTGAACAATCAATAATATCTTTAAAATACATTGTAGCGAAATTTTTCATACGATACGACCAAATCTGTAACGTCTAGAAGTCACTAAACTAATATAAAAAAGCGAAAATGATTAAATAGTCTAAAACTAAACAGATCAAACCAAATGGTAAAACCAATATAACAAACAAATAAAACAAAAATTGATATAATTTTATAGAAAGTATTTATAGGATTTCAAAATAACAATAAATCCATAACTTGTGTAAAAGGTGAATTTATAAGTGGCCAGCAATAACAGAGGACGGAGTTTATAGGAAAGGTGAAAATAAAATCACTTACAAAACAATATAATGCACAACATTTTATATCGTAATGTATAAAATTACTTTTACAATATTAATTCAAAAGCAGTATTAAAAATATCAATATAATTGAACTATAAATTGGATTGCAGTTTGTTAATGGTTATGTTCGATAGTTTATATAACAAAAATTAAGTTCGACAAATCTGATTGGCTAATTTCAGAGATAATATTTTAAAATTTTTACATGATGTAACGTACTACTTACTATCGATCAGTTAATACTATAGTTAACTAATAACAGTATAATAATATGATAGTTGTTTGTTCAGAGTAAACGGAAACGAAAGATTTCATAAATAGTATTAGGGCAATATCACAATTCTACAGAAATTAAATATAATTTGTCACTTTAACATGATATCTTCATTTATTCTATTGAATAAAATAAAGAAATTCGAATTCCGACAAAATTGCAGTTATGTCCGGAATTAGAGACAAAAAAACAGTTACTTTAGAAATTACATAAAATATTTTACTAAAAATAGTCTCTACCTGAATAGCAAGCAAATACGAGTGAATATAACAGAGGAGTTTGTGTTAAAAATGCAACTTATACAATGTAACAAATATTTTTACATTGTTGTTTGACAGAAAAATGGTGTAAACTAGACTAATAAATGCAAATTAGCGAGCGATACAAGAATGTTTTACAATATCACAAAAGACAGAATTCAAGTTCATTAAATTTGTATATATATTGAAATGCCCCCGCTCTTACATAAATCTAGGCTATTACTGAAACTTTCCTAATTTTTAAAAAATTTTAATATTATAACAAAACGTTACTAGCAGTATTATTATTGTTTTATTTCAAGGTGGTATAGTGAAATCAACTTTTGCGGTACAATCCACATCTTTAAGAAATATAAAAAGTTTCATTTCTTTGTTACAATCTAAAGCGTGTAGATAGAAAACACTTTTTTCTCTATGTTGACCATATTCTTCATCGATGTTAGCGCAGTGAGGATGTAGGGAGGTGGGGGGCAGGAGGTCCTCCTAGTGCAGTAACCCGGCAAGAACCTGATCCCGATGCCAGAGAGCCTCACACAGCGGCACCAAAAGTCGGGCCAGCTCCCCCACTGTGGCCATCGTTGAGGGGGCGACGGCCCCACCTGGCACGCCGCCTATCCCCCCGGCAGAGGTGCTGGATGCCGGCTGGTTGGAGAGACGATGGACAGGGAGACGCCAGCTGCGCTCAAAGTTGTGCACCTCGCGGAGAGATACCTCCTGACAGGCTGCGTGGTCCACTCTGACATGAGGGTGAGCAGCGGGGATTCAAGCGGGGGAACAAGATAATAACAATACATGTTATGATACTGCTATTCTAAAAATTTTAAATAAATCAATTCATTGAATTTTTAATTTATGATGAAACTAAATCAATAAACAATTAAATATTTACTCATTTGATTAAATTAATGTTAATCTATAATACTAGAAAATATTAAAAAAATTATGAATTGTATTTTAGTACTAAAGAGAAACTAAAGATAAAAAAATATAATCCTAAAGCGAATGATAATAATAATATGTGAAAAAATATTCGCAACACTGAAACTACTTACTGAAAAAAGTTTCCAATAAAATGGTCATTGTAGAATTATATAATTGACATAATTTGTAAAAATTCACCGAAATTGTTCCTTCTAAAATTTTCACACTAAAAAATTGTTAATAATAATAATAAATAAACTAATTTTTCGCTGAATTTGTAATAAAATCGATAACATTCTTAGTAAAAAGTACCAATCAATATTTAGATATTACTTGGTTCCAAATACGAATTTGCAAACATCCTCAGAGTGGTCCAACGTGCGGGCCATCATATGCGGAACATCTTCAAAGGATGACCTGTCCACGAAGGAGAAGACAAATATCACTCCATCCGCGTTCTCTTTCATGCTCTGGGAAAGTGTGATAGGGAACAATATAGCACAGTCGTCAACTATGGAGCAATGAAAACTGGTCACCACTGATATAATTTTCATCACGTAAAAGAAAACATTTCCCAAAAATTAGTTTTTTCAATAAGACTAATTTAAATAAAGTTATACTGTCTTAGTAAAGAGGCATGCGAAATTTAAATATCAAAAACTATATATATTTAAATTAATAATATTAATGAAAAGACTGCCAACATATTTTCTGAAGTAAAACTAACAAAATATTCATTTATAAAGCACAAATAAATGGTACATTATATAATTAACAATAATATGAAACAGTGAATCACGCATTATAGTTAGCACATTACTCTTGTAGTACACAACATTTTAATTGATTTAAGTTTTAAAATGACGTACTGTTTGAACCTTCTATCAATCGATACTAACTAATCTTAAAATTTATCTTGAATAGCTCGACTGATCTTGAATTTCTGTTTTGTACGAAAAAATTTAATTTGTCCCCGTTTAGTTTAATTAACACATTTTGTACCGAGGTTTTGTATTTAGATGAGTAACTTGTGGAAACATTAATTATATTAATTAATTTACGTTAAATTTGTATATAAAGTCGTAAAATATATATAGAAAAGTATCTAAAATGAGATACGTTAGTTATGCAAAACAGTTACAAGTTAATGAAAAGTCAGAAAAATGTACAACAGAACATTATTTTAAAGTACTCGCTTGGTATCTCAGTTTCCAATGGAAAGGTTAACAGACCTGCGGAACGAGACAGACCTGCAAGATCTGGACGGTTAACAGACCTACCTTCCACGGGACGAGGTACACCGAAATCAAACATCAATCGTTCATATACGTTAGTTAACAATTGTTTCGAAATAAAATTGGAGCATCACTCCTATAACATCAAGCCGATAATAAATTATAACTAGGTCGAGATAAACGTGAAATCTAACTGAACTCGATAAAAAGAATAGTCACGACAAATATTGACAGACTGGTTGCAGAGTAGTGATTGAACGAGTAGGTTGGAGGAATTAACAGAGCTTTTAACCAAAGGTGGATAGTGACAGCAAAATACTGATTTGATCAAATGATATTTAGTATTATAAGAATCTAAGTTTAACAAGTTTATGGCACTACACTTGCCGACCTGATCCAGTCTGGTTTCTCCATTATTACCGAAAATCGAGTCCACTGTAAAGGAGGTGGAATCGCTGTTCTTTACAAAAATCAACTTAATCTTGTCAATGTCCGCTCGCCGAGAACTCCCACATCTTCCCTTGAGTTGCTTGAAGTCGAGCTTCGTTCTAATGCATCGCGCACCATACACATAGTGTGCCTTTACCGTCCACCTGCATCTTCATTTGATGATTTTATATCTGATATACAATCTCTGATTGTTTTCAAAAATTCAACTAACTCCGACCTTGTGATTGCTGGCGACTTTAATATCCATTATGGTGATACGAACAATAATAATGCTGTGATTTTTGGTCAATCTCTCTTTGATATGGATCTAATTCAACACGTCCAAAACCCTACTCACATCTCTGGAAATATCCTTGACCTAGTGTGTTCGACTCAGCATACCCAGTGTATTAACGATACTACTGTTCTTCGATCTGAACTATCTGACCATCATGCAATCACGTTCACCTTGGTATCTGATCATCTGACAAAACAACGACCGATTATCACTATGTCCCGAAGACTACGCAAAGTGGACTTAACAAAGTTTTGTAACGATGTAAGCACTTCAGTAAAATTGTGTGTGGATTCTATAATGTCATCGGTCGATGAACTTGTTGTCGGGATTGATAAGAGTCTTTGTGATATTGTGAACACTCACGCTCCTTTATGCCATAACAAGAATACTCGACTCTCAGATCCTTGGATGACTCCAGAGATAATGTCAAAACGTCGTCTCCGCCGTCGCCTTGAGGAACGTTCTAAACGGACAAACGACCCAACCCACCGTCTTGAATATCGTTGTGCTGCACGAGATGTTTGCTATTTAATCACTTTAGCTAAAAGTGAGTACTATCGTTCTCGAATAATTACAGAAGCTGGTACAACAAATCAACGAATTCTGTTCAATACCGTCACTAAACTACTTGCTGATCCATCATCTGGTGTTCCACTACCCTCTGTTTCTGATCCCGCAAACACCTTAGCGGATTATTTTAGCACAAAGATTGATAATATTCGTCTCAACTTACCTGATATATCTATGCCAAAAGTTATGCCTAACTCAGCCCCTCCTGTTTTTGACAAATTCGCCCATTGCTCGAATGATGACATCAGGGAAGTGTTAACTAAATCTATTAAATCATCGAGAGTCGATCCGCTTCCTCGCTATTTGTTAATGGCATCAATGTCTTGTTTGTTACCTTGCATAAAGACTATTGTGAATCGTTCTTTTACTGAAAACCGTTTCCCTAGCTTATATAAACGGGCTTCTATAACTCCTCTACTGAAAAAGTCCAATCTTGACAAGAATGTCCTATCCAACTACCGACCCGTCTCCAATTTACAGTTTTTTGGCAAAACTATCGAGCGTATCGCCGCCTCTCAGCTTTATGAACACATGGGAACCAATGACTTATATTGCGTATCGCCCCTACCACAGTGTTGAGTCGGCCTTGATACATGGTACAGATAACCAACATTGACATCTAAGATAAATTTGTGCCACTAGTTCTCCTCGATCTCTCAGCCGCATTTGACACCATCGATGCCACCATACTACTTGAAACCTTTAATGACTGGTTCAGTATCCGGGGAAATGCTGCTAACTGGATTTCCAGCTACCTATCTGAACGTATACCTTCTCAGATCATGCTGCCTACTCTGAGTCCAAAGATCACAAACTAGTTTATGGTGTGCCCCAAGGTAGCGTTCTGGGTCCTTTACTTTCCACAGAATATATGTGTGCCCTCTTTCCAAGATAATCGCTTCGTTTAATGTGAACTACCATCTATATGCAGATGACACCCAAATCTGGCTTA
>JAUZND010010309.1:0-29333 GCA_034780555.1 Coelogynopora nodosa
AGGGGGGTAGGGGGTAGTGGGGATAGGGGGTAGGGGGTGGTTATGGCCAAAGGTCAAGTGTTAAGGTCAAAGTTTAAAACGTGTGCTCGAATCCACCCTTCCTATACTACTTACTGGCTATAAATGAGTTGTTCCTTAGAATGCACATAAAAAGTTATAGTTCAGCTGGATATGCTTTTATGTTTCTGTGCGGACTATAATGACATTATATGGACTATAACGTAATAAACACGTACTAATTTAAAAAAACATATTATTGAAACTAATTTGAAATAGCAGCACATTCAATCAAAGTTATGTCAATATAGATTAGTGTCAATATTCGTATATTTATTTTACATGGTAACCTCCAGATTGAAATGATGCTTGTAATTTTGTCCACGGTATCGAACGCGCCTTGGCTATACAAGTAGCGATGAATTTAGGACAATTCCTTTTCGAAAAACAGTTGTATTTCACCAGAAGTCCATTGTAAGAAGTAATACCAGGTTGCTGAAGCAATCCCCATATTCTCCAGACATTAGTCTGTGCCGAATATTATCTATATCTTTCCTCATGGATTGGAAGTATATACTGAGGAAGGACTTCTATTCGTTTGACAACATCCAACACACTTTTTGAAAGAAGAATTGCCAAGATTTATTGTTAATTGGACAAAATGACAGATATTGAGATAATTTTGATTACATGTTACTATTTCATAATATTTTGTTTCAAAAAATTTGTATATGTTGAATCAATAAACAGCGAGAATCATGACGATCCATGCTTTCGCAGAATTGAATTATTACGTTAGTGAATCACTGTCGCCATTCTGACTCACTACTGAAAGAATGTGAAGCGAATCACTCATCTATATAAGAATAATAATTCACTGATCGCCAAGGAGCAGTTGCCATGTCACCTAACCCAGATTTGAGAGGAATAAATCAATAATACCTTGTCCTACACAAAGATAGGGTCCTTTACCCCTAAATCAGGTATGCTAATGACTAAACAATAATAGATATTAAGCAATGTCAACTGATTTTACTTCATTGCCTTGTTTAATGATTTCAGTAATGTAGCTTTGATGTGGTCTACGTGTTATGTATCTACAACTTGCATCTCTGTATTTCAAATGGCTAAAATGTTTTTTTTAAATGACTGCCACTTACATGATGATATAACTTTTGAGGTAGCACGTACGATTGTTACATGTTACACGATGTATTTAAAATAAATCATTATTAAATTGTCAGTTGCTATCCTTATTATTCACGGTAGTTCGCATAAGATATATGACAAAATATCAATTATTGCTTCCAAAGAAGTTGATAAATAAATAATTTTAGATCACATCAAAACCATGTTTTTCAGACCAGCATTTATACAGACTGCACAACCAATTTTGATGAAATTTTTTGTGAACACTATAACTGAGAGGTAAAACATAATTTATCAACAACATTTTGTACAAAACTTTTTGATTATAAGATCTACATGTTTGCAGAAATAAACATTTATATATACAACCTTTTTTAAATGAAATATCAACTATAAATGACAGACACAATGTAGACAATATACAAAATTTTAGATGAATTCATTCATCGGGTCGCATCAAATAAAACTGACACCATATTCTGAAGAGAAAACAAAAACCCGAATCGGGGCCTAATCAGAAAACTGATTCAAATTGGTCTAATTACCGTCATTTACAAATTATACTACATTTCAACAACGCTTGTGGAATAAAAATTATTCTGTTTTTGATCTTATCTGATCCGATTATGTTTTACTAGACCAAAATCTTTTCAAAAATTGATAAAAAACTTATTTTCTCCCACCGACCAGCTCAATCAGAAAAAAAACTTGTTTTATACTGATCCGATAAGAATTTTTCTTGACCAATAATATAACCTGAATTTATAAGTAAAATTACGAATATTATCAACACCTTTTCAAATTTTACATAAATATACCACATTTTAACAAAATGGTTTAAGAAAAAGGTTTATTTCGTTGGATCTAAAATTATATTTTTACTAAGTTTGGGATCAAAATTATGTGAAAAATTTTTTTTTAATCTTGACAACATTTGATTTTACACCATGTGAAAAACCACGAAATAGCCTTTATATTCATACCAAACATGTTTTTCAAAATATATACATCACCGCGTCAAATCGCGACGTATTTTGGATGTGAATGTGCTGTATGCCGCTGATGCGTGATTATTTCCTCATAACAACAGCTCACTCATGTAGCCAAGCTGTTCTGACTACACTAGACTAGGTATATACTGCGAAGGAGCCATCTTACCATTGAGTAACGCTTTTGCCTTCGTGTCATGTGCTCGGTGTTCTCTGTGGTGGCGATCGACAGACGACTCGTGTGGGTGTCAGGAAAAAGGGAGAACCGTTTCCTGATATCGTGCTGGATAGAGAGAGAGAAAGAGAGGCAGAGGTAGAGGGAAAGAGATTTACGATAGGGATAAACTGAAAAATGTTGCCAACATTTAACAACAACAAAAAAGTGGTTTTACCCGTCTATATTTAAAATTTGATTTATTACTGTATTGAAAATTATATAATTATTATAATAGTTTACTGATATAACAAACATTAATATTGTCGATATTTAATTAGTTCCAATTTAGGTGGAAGGAAGTAAACATTGCCTCTCCCAAAATACCTAAAATATCAGTAAAAATTACTTACGAAAAATGAAAGGAAAAAACAAAGCATGCTTCAAAGAATTCCCTGACAAAGTGTAATTATTAATATTCAGATGAAGACTTATTAGCAATATAGAGAAATAACTAGTAAGGCGACAGTCTATTTGATTTGATTTGAATGATTGAAACTAAAGATAAATACGTATTATATTAAATACGTATTATAAGATAAATATGCCTAGATAATTAGAAATGAAATAAATTATATTAAAATATAGCAATATAAACAAACTTTTTCTACAATCTTCGAATTCAACAAGGAATCGAATTCGATAATAAAATAACTAATAGTCCTCAAACTGGGGTATTTGTTTTGAATAAATTAACTATTCAAAAAACAAGAAAAGAAATCAGTGAAACAAGGTTCCAATTAATAACGTTGGCAGGACTCTCACCAGCAATAAGAGATCAATATCCTAATCACCGATAAGACACACAACTGGTCAGAAATATATAACTGAATGAAAACAAACTCTGCAGAGGCTGCTGCTGCTGCTGCAGGAAAGATACACAAAAGATGCGCAGTGATCACGGCTGGAAAGGTGCCGATATATATTCTTGAGGCTGACGACCGACTTAAGTGAGCGCGCTAGACAATTCAAAGGTCATTTTACATTGATTAACGCGTACGAATTCCTCTTTCCGCTTATTTATATCATATTAAGTAGTTCAAAATTAAACATTCATTTCATTACAGTCGACTATTTTCGGCTGTCTAAAGGAAAAG
This sequence comes from Coelogynopora nodosa, assembly GCA_034780555.1. Taxonomy (NCBI): domain Eukaryota; kingdom Metazoa; phylum Platyhelminthes; order Proseriata; family Coelogynoporidae; genus Coelogynopora; species Coelogynopora nodosa. Next base: position 3,447 of record JAUZND010010309.1, read on the forward strand.
ATCTGTAGCATGTTATTGAACTTGTTTGTGAACTGTGCAAACATAGAAAACTAATTTATGTTCATCTACAAAGTTTCTTCATTCAAAACTATTAAAGGTTATAACATACTTGCATGACTTTTACAATTATGCAATTAAATAAAAATACCATAATCACTTTTAATGAATAACTGTGGAGATTACCAATAATGTTCACTATTATACTTTTTTTAAATTTTAATAATAACATATTTTATTTAGTTAAGTAATTATTAAATGCTAAATATTAAAGATTATTAAAAAGTATAAAATTATGACATGATATATATAAATTTATTTCAATTTGATTAAACTTTGTTAAATTCACATGTAAATATAAATAATATACAGTTTATAATACTTACATATAATACATAAAATACTAAGTAATACAATCCGTGTAAATATTATTATTTAATCATATATATATCATACTATCCAATTTCTAAAGAAAAAATATTGATCTGAACTGTTAAACAATTACATATAATTAAAATAAAACGAATATTATTTTATTTGACAGTCACTGCAAGCTCGATAGTTGATTTGTTTTGATATACAGAAATTACAGGGAGTAGAATAGATAAAATTAAATACATAACGTTAATGTAGTGTATTCGAAATATCAGACACCATCTAAGCAGCCCTATGTATTGTGAATCTCAAGAAAGTCTGGAAAATAAATAGGATATTAAATTATATGTTTCAGAGTTGAAAAAAACACAAACTATTCGATTTTTAAAGTCTTCCAGTATATTTAGACATTGACAACTTGAAATAATTAATAATTGTGAAAAAACAATTACTTTTCAAAATAATGTAAGAAGTACATTATAATTGCAGACACTCCCCAGAATTAAAAGAGAAAATAAATATAATTAAATACGGTATTATATTACATATAATTACCAGCAGACTTGACCGAAAATAATATGAAAATGTTGAGGATACAAAACTAACAAAACTTATATTCGAATTTGTTACATTTAGCCCAGTAAAAAATGTTCCGATTGTCTAAAAAAATTAATATTATACATGACCACGACAAAAAACGTATAAGTTTATAAATAGTATATATTACACAAATATTCCGCTATCATATAAAAATATATTAACAATGAAATATTTACGACTTAAGAATTATATCAAATAATAAATAATCCTTTCGTAACTAATTATAAATAAATAAATAATTGATACATTACATTGCTTATAATAAATATATGCACCAAAGAAAACTACAATACAAAAAGTTATACAACTAAACAGCCCTTTTAAAGTAAAATTTTCTTCCTATTTTTGAAAATGTATATTTCGTATAGAAAACTGTCTATGCCTCATTATTATCATAGACGAGATGGTTATGAAAGCATGCAAAGCTAACGACGGGGTTTCTGAATATCGACTACAAGAAATCGTCCCGACTTTGTTTTCTTGTGTGAAGAATGCAAATGTGAATGGCGATATCGAGACGAGATATTTTGATCTCCTCTTGTGTGTATAACCAGCAATTGATAGCTCTACATTGGATGGGGGGAAGAGTATGGAGGGGGAGAGCCGTTTAAATGCTATACCTAGTTCAAAGGAACTGGTAGAAGAAAATAAGAGGTATACCACTTGCTTCATGAATGAATTCTCTAGTTTTCTTATAGTAAATTGTTCTTATGTGACTACCCCTCTAGGCGAAATGCGTAGAATTATAATCACAAAAAGGCACGTTTAGGTATCACCACAAATCGCTGATTCATTTTAATTACTTAGTCTAAAAATAGCCCAAAATAATGCGAAAATGGTGTAAGCGATATAGGTAGACATAAAAATATATCGAATCACAGAATATAAACCATGTCGTTATTTTTTAATATTTTATAAGGTAATAAAAGTTTGTTTATAGTTCTTTTAGACAAAACGTAATATCAATTCCGTTGAGTAATTATACAATAGGTTAGTAAATACTATGAATAAATAATGCTAACATAAACAAGGCCAACGTGGTTTATTGTGAACAAAACGATTTCGTACTTTCCTTGTTCATAAAATAGAACGTTTCATTTCATGTTTGACCTATTTAAAATATTATCAGAAATAAAATGTTAAAAGTCACAATGTACTTAAAGTATATATGTTTTATATAGAAATAAGAATATAGTATAAGTGACTTTTAGAAGATAACATATTGTAATTCGAATATTTAAGACAAAAATTATTTTATAAAATATGTAAGGGCAATTGTTTGGCGAAGATTGTGATCGTAACCAAAGTGAGCAGATACATTGTAAATAATGACTCGGTTGCCATTATCGTAAAGGATAATTTACACAATCAAGAACATAAATTAAAAGAAAGCGATATATAAATAAACATAATACTAATAAATTGCAAATTAACTAGCCCATTATTATTTAGAAATCGATATTTTAATCACTTTATTATAATCTTTGGTTATATATTGATTATCCAATATTATTTAAAGAATATTTTTTCCAAAACTTTAAATAAAAACTATATATTATATGCTTTTATTAAATTCAACGAATCTGTCGTTAAAGGTTGGCTTTTCATGATTATTTATATTTTTATTGATATTTCATATAATAGTTATACCATACATAACTATGATGTACATGGATATTTATTTTCAGTTTCAAACTCACTACATTTGGGCATTGAACACGAGCTTTAGCGAGTTATCTAGGCTATTCTAGATATTCATATACCACAGTTATGCATGATATAACTTTGTAAACATTTTGATAACTGCTTTGATAAATAAATCATAAATCTGCGTTAATATTCTTATAAGGCAAGTTTGTACATAAAGTGCTGAAATCAAATGTTGTGACATTTTCAGCAGCAATGCAATGTCTTTACCTTAATTAATAAGTTTTAAATAATTGTCAATACTCCAGTAGTACGTGGTTTGAGCCAACTAGATTGACATTAACTTTATTAATGCATGTATTTTTTGCTTGTTTTGCACTTTGTTGTACGTTTGTTTTAACTGATGGGGAAAAATACTTGCACTACCATAACGCATACACAAAGGAAACCAGATTCCTAGGTGGATAAGTGAATAATTACCAAACTCAACATAACATGCGGTAGAGAATCTCAGTTCAGCAAACAGTTTCAAATTGTTATAGGTTCAACCGTATTCAATGAACCATTATAGGTTATAAGGGTAAATTGTTCACCGTATTTACCTATATAAATTTGCACGCAAAACTCGCCATTACAACACATTTTATTTGAGTACTACATTATATTAAAAATGACCAGTTTACAGAGAAATAAATATTAATTTTGAAAACAGTTTATACAATAATTGAGTATAGTGTCAACGTTTAGAAATAATGTTTTTTTAAATAAAATATTTCATTTACAAATATTTCTACAGTAGCAAAGTTATAGGGCACACTATTTTTATGAATAATTGCGAATATGTATCATTACATATATATTATGTTGTTTTATATTAATATATTTTAATAAAGTGTTAATTAAAAGTTATGTGAACCCTGATGATAGAGGTATCTACTTTATACACCTTAGCTTCTAAAAACGAACAAATTTCATTCAAAGAAGATAATTATCAAAATCGAACAATACAAAATATATAATGTACTATACACATATAACTATATAATGTACTACATGCTATAGTCTGCACTTGTATATTAAAACACAATAGATATCATCATAATAAAATTACTATTCATGCATTTGTAATGTAAAACAAAAATTGTTATAAAAAAACGAAAAACGTGAAATCATAACTACAGCTATATTAAACTATGTATAGTAATGACAAATTATGTAAATAATTACAACAATGAAAAAGCATATAAAACGCACCTACAATATAATTCACTCAAAATAAATGTTATTTAAAAAGAAAAGTAAATTAACTAAATAAACGAAATTATACATTTTCAACAAAAAACAATACTAGTTTGAAATGTTCAAATAAAATGTTAATATGTTGTAAATCCCTTCAGGTACTTCATAAACCATGGAGGAGAACAAGTAACAAACTAAATATACCATTTAAAACTTGTATTTATCGAAAAATGCGCTTACTTTTTATATTATTTATCACAAACAATTGATTTAATCAATATTAACGACATCTTTGAATGAACTAACTACAGTTCTAGATAATATTTGCTATCTGTTATCTAATGACGTCATCAAATTAAAGATGTTTTGTGCTGTACATCGTGAAATTACTGAAAACAAATAATGCATTGCAATGTTTCTACGGGTCAAATGATTTTTAACAAATAACTATGTGGGCACAAATCTTAAGTTTCAGATATATTTTAAATTGTTTTCCCGATATATATATATACAACAGCTACTTTTTGGATCAAATTAAAATCTTTAAAATATAAATGCCTGTAATTGTCTTCGAAATATTCCAAAAACAAAACTCAGTGTACAGTCATATACCTAGCAGAAACAGTCGGTGACGTCTAACACTCGGACCCCAACTCATTCACCATTTTTGTCCTTTCCCTAACCTTCAGCCACACACACCGACCTCCGAAACCAACCCCCATCCCCACTGCCTTCCAACCCACCCTAAATCCAATTCCACACGAACTACAGATTACTTATTCTAAGAGTTTCCCCTGTCGCGTTAACATTTCCAGAAGAGAAAAGACTGATAGACTTAATTTCAAACATTATTTCACATTACCAACACGCATATATATATGAAGAAAAATGTAATGTATTTTTTATGGTAAAAAATTACAACAATTTTCAGTATATAAAATCTGTAGCAGCCACTACCCAAACAGTTGTTTTTGTTGAATTTTGATTTCTCAATTATTTCTCAGAAGAAATAGAACAATTATATTTCTGAGATCAGCACACAGCACTTGTCAATTGCCCCTAGCCTTTATATCAAATATTTAGTTTTCTCTTTCTCTAATCAATACTATAACAGAAAAGTACGTCATATTTTGAGCAGCGCCATAAGTAAACAAACTTTTCTATATAAGAAACTATATATGTATATATATATATATATATGAATTCATAATAAAACTACAGTATGCATCCGAGGTGAATGAGTGCATATCTAGTTTATTATTTTCAAGATTGTATGCAGATGCATTTATATATATATATTCTTTATTGGTTATATCTAAAAGAAAAAGCTACTACAAAAGCACGATGAATTATGATTTGTCTTCAATTTTATCGTTAAAAATAACTGATAATAGGTAAAAACTATAAATGTTTTATGATGCTCCTATAATATGTAATATTAAATATAATAATTGTCTCAAGCCGCAAAATTGATAGTATACTATATTTGCTAAACTATTATTAATACGATTTTTTATGTAAAATTTAAAAAGTAAATGTAATAACTCGCATAACGTTTATGACGAAACAAAAAATTGTCTACGGATTGTTTTCTAATAAACAATTTAATAACTATACAATTGATCTATGACTAACAAGACACGTACATACTACAATTAATTTGCAATACAAAAAGGCATAAATGTTCTTATTTGTTTAAACCAATTGAAACAAGGCAGCATCAACAAAATGTCCTACTTTTTTTAATAATCACAACATGCAGTCTCCAATGAGATTAGCATACATGCGCATACAGTAATTATTAATGATGAAATAATCGATTCAGTTGAACACTATACATACCCTTCCAATCTGCAGCAAATAAATCAAAAAATGATATAGAACATTATAGTTAATTAAGTATTTAGCGTTACGAATATAAGTTGTATTAGAAAACAATTTTATTCAAATAAAATGCAGTAAACGTATATATGCTATACGTTATATAAGTACACATACTCAATTTATGCCGAGAAATAATTGTTCGCGTACTTTAATATCTTAATTAGTCAAATAAAATCTCAATTTCAGTGCGCCGTATAATTGTTGTTTGAATCGAAGTATCGCCGACCTTCTGATGAAGCACATTCTTGTCGATAAGAGGTCCAGACACCATTTTCCCCTTCTTGCCTTTACCAGAATGCTTGCTGCTACCAGCCGTTGTTGGTTTTTTAATAGTCTTTTTCATAATGGAGGCGCCCTTTGTTCTAGAAACTTTATGAATACTTGCCTTTGTATTCTTCGATGTTTTTTGGAATTTTGACGGTTTAGTTTTCTTTGAAAAAGTAGCTGGCTTAGTTCTTTTCTTCACAACTAGCGCAGGTTTCGAAACTTCACACAATTTTGACTTCGAAGCTGAAGCCCTTTTTATAGCTGGAATAACTTTCGGCTTAGCCCCATGTTTTGCCTTAATTACTTTTTTACCAGAAAATAACGATCTAGCCTTATTAACACCTTTAGCAAGCAACCAACACAAACCCTTTGAACCTTTTTGTTTCGATTTTTCGACTTTAGAATTAGAAAGTTTAGCATTGGGTTTATCACTTGAAGGTGAACTTTTTTTGATTTTCTTAGTTTTAGATGCACTGCTACAAGACAATGATCTACTTGCCGGTCTTTTTCTCGATATCTTTTTTGAAGGAGTCAAAGAAGGTGAATTTGACTTCTTTTTACTTGACAATTTTTTTTTAGACTGATTTTTATGGGTTGGTGGTATCGGATGCAATACTTTAGATTTTGAAGATGACGGCTTACTTGTACTCTTTCGGCTAGATGAACTTGATTTGGATCGACTTTCAGATGATGAAGACGATTTTGCCTTTCGTGCTTTTTTTGGTGTGGCACTGGCAGGTAAAGACTCTGGTTTTTTAGGTTCAAATCTAGAAAACGATGACCTACATCTACTATTTTTACTAGATGCTTCTGAAGAAGGCCGACTTGCTTGCTTTGACGGCTTGTTTTGTTTACGTGGTGTTGCAGATATAGTCTTAGGCTTTGTTGGTTTGGATCGAGCAGATAATGGTTTACTTCTACTCTTTTTACTAGATGCTTTTGATGAAGGCCGACTTCCTAGCTTTGATGGCTTGTTTTGTTTACGTGGTGTTGCAGATATAGCCTTAGGCTTTGTTGGCTTACTTCCACTCTTTCTGATAGAAGATTTGGATTGAGATCGATTTTTACTTTTTGACGAAAATGAAGACGATGACGATGCCTTATTATTACGCTTTCTATCAGAACGAATTCTGGGCCGACTTTCACGTTTACATATATCCGAAGCAGTCTTTTCGGGAGCTCCAATAGAAGATGTAGATGTACTAATTTTGGGAGCTTTTCCTTTTTTCAATGATGATTTTTGTTCATGATAACGTTTCATAAGTTCACGTTTTACCTGCACGGAAGTCCAGGAAGGATGTTCGCGCTTCAAATTCACCCATTCCTGTCGAACAAAACGAAGATACCAAGATTTGTGATTCTTAATTGGCGTAAGATTTATGGCATATTTTTCTTGTTCTTTAGGTGTCAAAGCACGCCATTTTTTTGCACATAGTTTTGCAAATGCAATAAAATTTCCTTTGTAGTCAGAACGATGATCTCGTACAAAGTTAGCATAAGGACTAAGAGATCTGTTTCGCTTTGGCATGATTTAATCAAATAAGACACGCATATTACTAACAAAAGAGCATATTAATAAATATATCCTAAAAAATAATTTTAAAAATATTTTTTTAAATTTTAAATATTTAACATAATCAAAACAACTTGCTTTACTTTATTTGTATTATTTTATAATGTATGAAAGACGTTTTCACCGTTGCATCAAGTTTAAATGTCTAAATAAACCATCGAGTTTTTATATGAAGTTCAACGATCTCCATATCTATGCATATTATGTTAGAATCACAAATTATTAACAAATGTCTTCACCAATTTACTGGGGTTTAAAAATAATTGTTCATAATTTTAGATGCGCTAAATGCTATAATCGATTGACATTGACTATAATAAACCCAAAGTTTTATATTTAAAATATACTGATTATATGATTTCCCTTCTAGAAAATCCTTCAGATCAATAAAATTACCATTTATAAAAAGTATGAAGTAGTCATAATACATATTTTGCAATTGTACAGACTCAATATTAACGCATATTATATAATAATGTGTTGTGCAATCATTGAACAATATTGCACTTAATGAAAAAAAATCATAAAATTTCCAATGGTGTGGACTCTCATTACAATTTTAGAGTCGTACCAAAATTGGCCTTTTGTTTCCCACTTAGAAGACTTTTTTATAAATTAAATGAACGCATTCAGTGAAAGTTTTTCAAACTGTTTTTATTGTTGCCTCTACTGGATAATTTATTCTGGCATGAATACATACGGCACTGTTTTGATCGAACGATTTTTGTGTCAAAGCAGTAGGTAGCTCCTTTCGAGTCATCCTTAAACTTTACATTATCTTTTCGTAAATGTCTTATCCATTCTTGGCCTCTAGTTCCAAGATCGTTTTCAATAAAGAAATAAACTTCTTCTTGAACCGCCCTCTTTCAGAAACATTTTTGCTAGAGACTTTAAAATATGATTGGCATAATGGAACTCAATCTCTTCAATTATGTTAATATTTAATATCATAGCTGGAAGCCAGCAGCTCTGATGCAGTTTAGTGTAGTAATGTAATAGATTACATGATATAACTTCAAAGACTAAAAAGTTACATAAACTAATGGTGAAATATTATCGTGTCAATCAAAAATACATATTACAGCAATCAATATTAAATATTGATTGCTGTAATATAATAACTTATTCTCAGTTGATATTTAATGCAAAATATATAGTAAATTTAGCTATCTATAATGTTTAAATTGTTTGACTTACTAATAATGGAGTAAAGTTCTGGAAATAAATTAAATTTTAAAAAATTGATTTACTTTAAAACTAGTAGATCAATCTACTAATTTTAAAGTAAATCAGTATGTTGTCTACTAATCTGACACTGCTACCCATAGACTTTTAGAGATAACTATATTGAAATGTGTGCTTCTACCCTGATCACGAATAAAACGGCGCGAACAACTGAATACAAAACAAAACATGCAATTTCAATATTCACTGAGTTTTTGGATTCCCATCAGCAAAGTCTGGAATCATTATCAGATGATGAACTGGATAAAGCGCTTGGCGGTCAATTTTACCTCTGGCTCTGTGCAAGGAAAGTTTCGGGTGAATGTTCAAATATCAAAGCCTATAACAAATCCGTCACGCTTTGATTCGACACTTTAAGACAACCAAGAATCTAGACATAACTTCACAGAAGGATTTTCCAAAAATTAACGAAATTATTTCCTGTTTGTCCAAGCAACTGAAGAGCAAAGGTTTGGGTTCCGTGCATGAAACACATGGATACATTACAAAAGAAGACTTTATAAACTGCAAATTCCTGACAATACTCCTTTTATGCTGCAGTACAAGGTATGGCTAAATGTTATGCTGTATTTCGCTAAACGTGTTGGAGACAATTTGTAAGAAATTAAGAAAACAAGTTTAAAAGTATTTGTAGGAGAAGATAACCGAACATTTTTTATGCCTGGATGCGATGATGCGACGAAAAACCACAGAGAAGCGATGATTCCATAGGAGGCCGAAATTATGCTACAGGAGGAGAAAATTGTCCCGTTGCAACTCTAGAAAAATACATGTCCAAATTAACCCAAAGAACGATTTCTTTTGGCAGCGATCAAAGTATACCTTCACTGAATGTGGTGACATATGGTATCAGAATATTCTACTATCTCGAACTTTATGAAAAAATCTCAAAACTCTGCCACACTACTACTAGCAAACATTACATGAATCACTGCCTACGAGTAGCTGCCTGTAATATACTGTATACTGGACGACGCTGGATATAAAGCTAAAAGCCGTAATGACCATTTCGGGATACAAGTCAATCTCGTCGCTAGATATTTACAAACGTACCAAAGAAGATCAGAAGGAAGAAATGTACGACTGCATTTCCAGAACGATCAGAATAGCCATGCAAAAGCCCGGAACTTCTGCAGCAAGTGAGGTAATTGAAAATGGCAGAAATGGCAGTATTGAGGATTTCCTTAAAGATGGGATGGACGCAGACATATTAAAATTTGCGGAGCATTCTGAAACAAAGAACTTTTCCAACGAAGGATCGTCGCTTACATTTTCGAACTTGTACAAATGCACGTAAATATTAATTACAAGTGGCAGCTGATACAGTAAAAGTGTTTAAACGTATCTCCAGTTTCTCGTTAATCCATAGGGGTTGCAACTGTTTTTATGTGTTGCGTAAACTTATTATTATATACTGTTTTGTTACGAAATATATTAGTGTTTTGAATTTCCTGTCTTTATTAGGTAAACAGCGGAAAAGTAAATATAATTTCTATTTAAATTAGCTATTCAGTATACTGAGCAAAGCGATGTTTATCGATTTACGCTTAAAAATAGTTATGCTTCAGACATTTGAAAGTAAGCTTCGCTTACGCTCAGCTTACTATAAATGCTTCAGCAATACTATTTTTAAAGTAAATCGAAAATATCCTTTTGTTCAGTATACAATAGATACAAGGATATCGTTGACTACTACTCTTTGTGAGAAAATCATGCTATCAATTTCAAATTGATCCTTATCATGAAAAACATGTAATATAAAGAATAAAAAATGTATCGAAAAATAGCCTCAGTCAAATTTAACAAAGCTACGTCGTAGTCATATTTTATAACAATAATTACTCAATTTAAAAATGTAACAATTATATTTAATAATTACTAAGAGTGTACAATATGGTTCATATAAATTCAAGTTACTAATATAACATTTTCAATTCCTTAACATTAATAATCTAGTAATACATATTATAATATAATTTAAATGTATCATGTATATTTAAATAATGTGATATTTAGTAAATATTAGATAAATCCATTTCTATAAAAAATGAATTATTAAAGGAAATAATCTAAACACTGACAATAAGCCTAAATTTAATGGATGTCGAGGCCCCTCCCACATCTCGATTGATTTTCAGTTTGATTTTACCTGATTTCCCTGCCAACATATCCTGTGAAGTGAAAAGGAACAATAGGTGATCTAAATTCAAGGTATTTCTTAACACAGTGTTCCTTTTTTGATGACTATCCCTCTCACAGTTGAATTGAGCAGTTATCTTCAATGTACATCAAGCTTCTCATATATATATATATATATATATATATATATAAATATGTAGGTTTTCACAAAACTTACACGTTAGTTCGCAAACGATATCTTGGAAATTTTTCCCATTAAAAAGTGGTCATGGTCTTTAATGCAAATAATTACTGGTCATTGCATCGTATTCTTGTATATTTTAGAAATGAGTCAATTTAATACAAAAATTCTTCCATTTTAAATAATTTGCATGTATTTCCTCAAATAGGCCTAATATCATATAGGTACATAAAATTAATTAAAAATTATATAGAATTCCTTAGGTAATGCATATTAAAATATATACAATATCTGTCGTTTTTAAACAATTCGATAATTATTTATTGTTTCCTAAATCAAACCGTAAATTGCCAATAAGAAAATGAAAGCAACATTATATTGAAGAAAAACACTGAAGCAACAACTGTTATATGCGCGTAAACATGGAATTTGACTCGACTATACATCAACCTACTAGGCCTACTATGTCTCCGACTGTATGTTAAATAAACTTCCATAAATAATGCAATACTGAAATAAAAAATAAAAACTATGCACCAAATATGTACATCAATTATGTATATTTTGACTACCAAAGTGATTTTGCACTTCCTCAAAATAATTAATATATATTAAGCTAAATGTATGTAATTTGTAAGAGTTAGCCCTATACAGAACGTATAGATAATATATCAAATGAAAAATAATGCAATGAAGTAAATAGATAGACCTAGCGATCATTGAAACTAAAACAATATCAAATACTATTAAAAATGGGTGGGCTATATTGTATTATTTATAGTTGAGCTCTTCCACAGCCACAAAATCACTGTAAAATATCTTCAAATTCTTTCCGCCAATTCTCAATTTAGAAGTTTTACATGTTTCACGAGTTATATTGGATTTTAATTTCATACATGGTTACATATTTATACTGATAATTCTGACAAAATAAAAAATTGCTTAATTCACAACAGGTGCAATAGGTTTATGGAGAATACCGAGTGAATTGATCATGGTCAATGGCATTTTTCCAAAACATAATTATATGCGGAATTCTGATACTGAATTAAGGCTCGTTTCGGCTTGATATTAATTGATTAAAATATTATAAATTAAAAACAACAAATAATATAAATTGATTGCATAATTATTTCTTGGTAAAACTTGTGTATTATATCCAGTATTTCTTACAACATTAAATTCAAAGTGAAGCATAACATATATAAATTATAATTGTACACTTTGTAAGTGGATTATAATATGTGAATTTAGAAATTAGTGTGCAATAAAAACATTTGGAAACATGTTGCAATAATAACAACTAATTTATGTATTTCTGTGGAAGAATAAAAAATTGTAGAAATGTAGATTAACCATTACGTATTATAATATGACTCAAGATGATATGGTATAATAACTAAATCGTATAAAGAATATATCAAAAGGCACCGGTGAGGCCCATGGTGATTCTGTTTTTATACAAAACACACATGTCAGTCTGACCAATTAGGTTATATCGACATGAGAGAAGAAAATATAAAAAGAATATAATTCCCGAGCATTTTCTTGGCAATTCATCTAAATTTTTCATCCAATTTGACTGAAATTTATAACTTAAAATCTATGAACCTTAATGAAGACAACTTACAATTGGATACCTTTTGCGTCCCCTTTTCCCATTGAAATAAAAATGTAACATTTCTCACAGTTTGAATTCGATCCTAATTTTGACGTGATCTTTCAAATGCGACCAATTTTGTTAACTTGCGACTCATGTTTCTAATTTTGCTATAGATACAAGCCGATGATCGTTACTTTATAGGTAGTACGACCATGCTAGTTCGAGTTACCATGAATACTGCAGCATTAAACCCAGCTGTACTTCTATCAGACTATAGATTTAAACAATAATAACTAACGTAACAACTCAATTAGCGGTAATTCAAAAATATTGGTCTATGTTTTTACTCTATAGGCCCTATATTGAATTTTTCACAATAAATGTGAGATACTGCGCGTAATAAATATATAATTAGCAAGATAAATAGTGTTATTATTCTTTTATAATATAATTACGATTACGTACCGATTCGCCTACTCCCGTTTAGCCTAACCATTGTTCATGCCGATTACAATTACGCAACAGATTACGCCTGCTGCTTGTACCGATTCGCCTAATGTGTTTCTCCCGTTTGGCCTATTCGACTATTTAATATTATTGCGTAATGTACATATATCTACCGATTCGTATATATTGTGCTGTTGGGTATTGCTTGTCGTATACAATCAAAATTATGGAAGCAGAGTACGTTACTTCCAAGAGAGGAGGCCGTCTTCTTCAACTCGACCAGTATTTGTTATCTATCAACAGAAAAAAAGGTGAACGACATCATTGGAAGTGCCGAGCACAATATTGCCGTGTCACTGCTATAACTGAAAACGACCAAGTTGTCAAAAGAGAAGGGGTTCACAGCCATCCGCCAGATCTTACGAAAATTCGAGAGAAAAAATGCTTGAAAACAGCAAAAGAGGCAAAAATGTAATAAAAACGGAATTAATAAAGAAAAACACGTTAGCAAAATCTCAGATTTTTTATAAAAAAATCACGTAAAATTAAAATTGAAGGTGGTTGATGTATTAAAAATTGTGCTATTTCAATATTAAACGTAATACTAGTAAACTTTCTCAAATGATGGAAAATTAATATTCCAGTGGCATCAATATCAGAATTGCCGTCTTGCATTACTGTCCGTTATACAAATAGAAAATTAAAAGGCCGTTTAAATAAATTATTGTTCTTGATGAGATGAAACTTATAATTTTTGAAAAAGTTATTATTCTGTTGTAAATATTAGGTAAAATAGAATATGGAATGCAAGCTACCTAACACATTCGACAAGTTACAGCGATTCACATTACTATGCTTAAATTTTCATACAACATTTTAACTATAAAAAAATACAGTAGAATTCGTCTATATCGAAGTCTGATGGTCCCGAAAATAACTCGATATATAAGAGAATGTTTATTATAAGCAAACTTGATATTTTTATGGGAAAATTTGTTTATCATACTGTAGTATGTAATATATTTATGTAACAAAAATCATAACTTTGGAATAAACTCAGAGAATTAAGCTTTGGCTCTTCCTGGCTAAAAGAACTGTTTAATCATATAGACATATGCTGCCTAACACGACTTGTTCGTGTTTTCTAAAGAGTCATTTCCGTACTTGCGTGCTGTAAGGGACATACGGTTGCGGCTAGAATTAATATGTAGTATAAAAATTTAAGTTAATTTTATAAAAAGATAGTTCATTTCTTATTCTGTGACGTATGTATCGGAAAGTATCTATGATATGACCGGTTTTTGAGCATTATCAACATTAGCTTATTTTACAGTTAAAGATTTTTTAATTTCAGCCTGATGTTATTTGTACATTCATTTATAGAAATATTGTTTGTCTAGTGTTCAACAGATTTTTATAAATATTTTTTTAATGCTATATTTCTTCTTATGAAGGGCCTACAATAGGTTCTTTATGTGTTCTGTGTATGATATTGTTAATGAATTTCTGTTTTAATTTTTTCTTTCTGAAATCTTAGTCGAGCCATTATATATTTTTATTACACTTTTAAAAATGTTTTGCACTGATTAATTATATGTATTTTAATTGATATTGAATGTTGTATTTTTACCGTTAACTATGCATTTATTTAATCTATGAATATGATTGTTCTAACGAAGAGTGGCGATCTGTAACTAACAAAATAGTATATTAAAAAAAAAATTAATTAACCTGTATATTTTCTAATTTTATAGATCCCTTTGCCGAAGAAGGCGAGGCTAAAAGTGGCGGTGAAAATTTAATTCATATTCGTATCCAGCAGCGCAATGGCCGTAAGACTCTAACCACAGTGCAGGGCATCGCGGAGAAATACGATAAAAAGAAGATCATCAAAAGCTGCAAGAAGGAGTTCGCTTGCAACGGCACCGTTGTCGAGCATGAACAGTATGGAGAAGTCATTCAACTGCAGGGTGATCAAAGGGATCATATCGCCAAGTTTCTTGTTCAGAACAAACTTGCCTCTGATAATCAAATCAAAGTTCACGGATTCTAGTATGTATTCAGTATGTCATGACTCATATCCTGATCTGATTTCCAAATATTGGAATATTCAGAGGGTTTGTAATTCTTTAAGTGGTTGTTGTTCTTATAGCTATAGATTTCTGACTACTTGTTAAGGGTTTGCCTAAATTTTACATATACTTCATCGACTATTACTACATATACTTTAAAACTATTTAGTACATTTCAATGTATTTGTTCTTGTCGTGAATTATTTGCGACGTTAGTAACAATGTGCTACATTATTTGTAGCATGTCGTTAATATCGCGTATTACATATTCATGATATTTTCAATTAAATTGTGTAAAATATATATCATTTTGTCTTGTTATTTTATTGTTTTATACTAAAATATATCTTTAGTACACATTTTTAGCTAATGTGTATTTTTTGTGCTAGTGAATCTTAATTTTTCAATAAAAATTTTACGTTTTATAAAAAAATAGTTTTCTAGTGTAATTTCAAATTTCAAACAATTTTTTGTCATAAAATTATAGTTTAAAATAATTACGTAAAATATAGTGTTTTGCAATTTGTTAAAGAAGATCCTGAAAGTAGATAAGAATAGCGACCCTGATCAGTTAAATAACAGTTTATCCGTCGACTCAAAAGTTCTATTTGTATATACCATTCCGAGCACAGATATAAATTCCTTTTTCTCCTAGATGTACAATCTAAAATAATCACGTTATATACTGTATACGCTGGTTCCGCTAAATATTAGTCATCCACGCCAGTGTAAGGCAAGAAAAGCGATAATGCAGCCTAATTAACCAACTTTCTATGGACATTTTTATAATTATTTACTATTTAGAGAATCATAATTTAAAAATTTTTAATTTTAAAGCAAACAGACGAATTCGTAATTGTAGGGTTCAGAAAGCATACTTACACCTAATTAAGAGTACAGTTTTGACTTAAAATAAATTATTTTAAATATTAAGTAATGTATACTCCCGATTGCCCAAAAAATATTTTCTTAAATGTATTACGAATAAACAAACAATTCACATCTAAGATTCCGATAATCAAATCATGTGTACTAAGAGAACGAGTTTTACTGTCGCTAATTGTCTTCTAAAATTACCAAGATGTTTTTTAAATTTTCTGTCGAAGCTACAGTACTGTAAAATTATGTTATTCCGATTTGATGATATTAGCTATAATAGCGGAATAAATATGTTTTTCGAAGTTTGCTGTGGTTGGTTTATATGATGCGAATTTTAGGTTTAATATTTATGATAACACGTTCTGTGAATTTCTTTCTATTGCACACTTTTTGTGTGAATTGCATCAAAATAATATGTATTTTACTATGCTTTACATTTTAATGAACATAAATAACATTTGAGGAAATATTGTTATTTTGTTAATTACTCACGAATGAAAAATTAATAACATTGTGTTATCTATGTAGTATATAATATTCAAATGTTTGGAATTGCGAAATATTGATTCCTATCACATCGAATACATTTCTATCACTTCTATATAAAGTTCTATGATCTTTAGACTGAAATTATACTTTCTATTTCGTTTATTGTAGCTATCTTACACAATAATACCGTACCGAAACCAATACAGTTAAGATATAGTCTATTAAAATATGCACAAAAACAACTCATAGCATTATAATGAAAATAATAATTAGAATCTATGGAAGTCAAATAAAAACATGTTTTTTTAATAATTTAACCATTATTTATAGCACTCTAAGTTATTTTGGAAATATAGTGGTGCATTCAAATACTCTCTGTTTTATTTTTTCATGGCGATTCTAAATATAGATCTCTAATAAGACGATTGGTTCATCACCTTATATCAATGACATGTATTTGATAATAAATGAATCAGGGCATTAAAATATATACATTTTAAGATAGCTAGGTGTTAAAGCCAGGGGAAAAAACCGGCGAGAAATTAAATAATTTGTTAGAGTTGTAGCAAAGAAAAAAGTAGTTGAAATAGTTCCAAAATTAATAAAGGGCACATGTCATTAATATATATTTAAAACTGACATAAAATGCCAGTAAAAAAGCTCTATAATTAATTTAGAGGCACTTTGTTTTTAAGTGAAGGGTTCTAAAACCCCTGGGACCGCCCCTGTGTGTTGTGCAATTGTCTTGGAGATGTGTGTATAAGTGGACTATCCGTATACCATTATACATCTAGTAGCCAATGAATTAAATAAAGCTACCTTTTAAGAATTCTGTCTGAAATGTTGGTTAGCTTGCTGAATAATTCAATATTTAAGTTATGAATGTTTTTAGGTTTTCGGAGTAGCCTGGTGTATATAGCAGCCATGCCAATTCAATTGTTAAAATAATGTGAAAATTCAATTTTAACCCAGTATTTTTTATCAATAATGACGTCATAACATTCATTTATCAGTAAGCGTAAACAATTTATTTATAAGAAAGTATATAAGGATGTTTCATACACCATATTGAGTCATATATTTATCATACGCTACAAAGTTCTACGAATATCTGAAATTGAAAGGCTGCATATTCCAACTCCTCTCTTGGTGCTTTTCAAAATGCATATCCTCCATTTAGTATTGCATTCTTTTGTTCATGAATTGTACATAATGAAGAATGGGTATTCACACGAAAAGAATATTATATACATTTTGAAAACCATTTTTTTAATTAAAAAAATATGAATATATAATTAAAATCTGAAAATTTTGCTTCAGTCACTGAGGAATGCCAGAATTTTGGAATTTGTTTATATGTTGTTCTAGACAAGGTTATGTTGTTATTTTGAGACGCTTAAAATTAATAACTATTTTTTCTAATATTGCGATTATGAACAAAAATAATGAATAGGTACCATGAATGTGAAAATATATGTGCAATATATATATATAGGCTATATAATATATTATCGAAAATATAAATTCAACGTTTGCAAAAAATATAGATAAACTCATTTACAT
The DNA here is from genome assembly GCA_034780555.1 of Coelogynopora nodosa. Classification (NCBI taxonomy): domain Eukaryota; kingdom Metazoa; phylum Platyhelminthes; order Proseriata; family Coelogynoporidae; genus Coelogynopora; species Coelogynopora nodosa. Next base: position 21,647 of record JAUZND010010309.1, read on the forward strand.
GTACATCTACAATGTGACCTAGTAAAATAGCGGCTGACAAACAATTACTGTAACTTTAACACCTTACATATAATATATGGATATATAATTATATTTTCATACATACAATCAAAATATATACACGATTTAAATATGTATTATAAAATAAAGTATTCGCTTATTTAGAAAAACTAGTTAATCCATTATTTTTTAGTTAATGCAATTTGTTATACATTATACATATAAAACATAAATTATATCAAATTTTTAAAATGAGCTATGCATAAATCATGAATGGCCTTATCGTACATTTCTTTAATTAACTAAATGACGTGCGATAAAAACGCTATGGGCAATTTGTGGCGAATTAATTATAATTATTTTAAAATCAATTAATTGAAATTATTTTTAGCTTTTCTGTAATATATTTATACTATGAAGTCTCAATATATATTTTTCAACTTTATTTTAACTACACGCAACTATAAATAGGTGGAAATATCTGTATACCAAATGTTAACTTTGCACGGCTCTTGCGAAACATGGTTAGTATTATAGTGAGGGGATAAAACCAAAATAAACTATCTCACTCTAAATTCTTAGGTACCACCCCTACTCCTCCTTCATATATTCACTAGCAAAGTTAGATTCATAACAGACTTTCTTACAAACATTCATACAATTCAGAGTAGTACTATTTATACAATTCGATTTTAACTTTACCGTTTGGCCTTTTATGGTTGACCGCTTTAAATAACAATATTGTATTATTAGACAATTTTATTTCAAATGTTACCTAAACTTATTCAGTTTGAACTTTGTATGTGTAAATACACACATACATATATATATAATGCTTAAAACAGAATGTGAATGAAGCCATATCGATAAGATGAACAATAACAAGGTTAATATGGAATACATGGAACATAACTACAGAACGGCAGCAAATGCAGCCGGTATACATGTCAACATGATAAAATTAAAAATGAATACCAATCTAATGAGCTATTTTTAGTAAATACTAACTTTTCTAGTGCCATGATATATCATTTCTATTTCATATAATAATAAATCAATATAATTAACAAGGTAATATTCTAACACAATTATTCGTCTGTACAAAAAGTAAAAGAGCATACTATCAATAACAAGTAAAAGGATACCGTATACAGTAATAATTAAAAACAATATTATACTAAAATAAGAAAGAATTAAAATATTATTTTGAAGAAATCCCAAATTTCCAACATCTAAATTTTTGCTTTATCAATCTGCCTTCGTATTATAGTATTTATTTATTAGACTTTGATAAACAATATTAACCTGAACAATATTGTTTGTTGCAGTTTAACGATAAATTTGGAGCAGATAAAGGTGAACAGTTGCAGTCAAATGCGTGCAACATATGTCAGAAAATCATCGCGAAAGTGTTCGGATTGAGGCAAAAATAATAACCATATTGACCAAGTTATGATTCTAAATACCCAGAATTTCCATTGAAATTCTCGCTTTAAATTTTTTTCTTCAAATTTAATGAAACAATATTTTCAATTAGAATGATTTATGGAAAAAGTGATTCCTTGATAATGTATACTATGCAAAACAACTTGAATAATAATAATTTAAAAAAATGGTGCTCAGTTGTCTTACTAACAAAACAAAGAGCAATACTACCAGCTTACTTTCTCAAATCAAAATATGAAACAACGAAATGAATTATGTTAAACTATAGGTGAATTGAATAAATAGTATTATATACACTATATTTCATAAGTTAACGTGCACATGTTTTTCTAACAATAAACAGAAGTTACACAAAACATCACTGGTTTAGTACTAAATTACATAATATAATCAGTATGTACAGATAAATTAATACATGATAATAATTCGAAGTCTTTTTGACTAGAATTTTGCTGCAGTAAAATTGTTTGTTATATGCACTTTGGCAAACAATAGAGATATGGGTAGAGAACAAGCGAGTCATTTTTAATCGATTTATAGATGTACAAAAAAGCCAAGAATAAGGGTTATCCTCTTTCGAGAATACGGCCATTGATTGCTATTCAGTCAGCTATAACATTTCGAAATAAAAAGATTATTTGAAATAAGCTCACTCAATCATCAGTGGCACAATGTAACTATGTATTAGCCAATTGTTAATGATTTAATGAAATAGAATATTACATAATTTAATTGAAAATTTAATTTCGTAACTATATTCAATTGACATGCGGTCTATCTTAATTGAGAAATATGTGGAGCACTATACAATATAGACATAACATTAAATAGTTTTTTTTAAATAATTGTAATAGTTCTATTAATTTGTGCCCAAAATAAAACTTCCCTGACATGAACATGGCCAAAATGAACTGGACACTGTCAAATCGTATTTGTAAATTATTCTATGATTGTTATTATTTAATTTAACTTTTTTGTATTATTAAATTCTTAATTCAATTGCTATATTTTACGCAATTATTTTTAAACATAATACGCTATTATTTTCAAAATATTAAGAAGTATTTAGATCTAATTCATAGTTTGTAGTTTATATAATTTATTTCAACTATAATGAAAAAAACGGTTATTTTTTAAATTTTCATTATTTCTGTATAGTCTATAAAGATTTAAAAAATTGTCTTGAGGCAATGTTGGTGTGTGAGATGTAAGTAGTAAGCTAATTTGTAAATTCTGATTGAGTGAGTTAGTTCAACTAGTCTACAGCTGGATGGTGTTAGACCTTGGCTCGTTTATGGGTTGGCTGGCCCTCCGTGTCTGAGTAGCCGCTGTTCCAGTCCTGACAATCATCATCTTCCTCATCTTCCTCCTCTCCCGAAAGTGAGGATCCATCACCGTGGAGGGTGGCTGAGTTGTCATAGCAGCCCGGCTGGAAATTACCGTACTGTGTACGTGTACGGAGAGGGTGAGAAATGCAGAAATATGAAGTTTGTCACAATTGGCTAATATGATCAATATTATAAATAACAAAACATTTAAGTTAAAAGAAGATTAAAAAGTTCGTCTATTTTCGTCTTTAAAATATCAAAACATGAAATTTAAACTATAAAAATAGAAATGAACTAATATATAATATAATAATAAATACATAATATATATAATCTATATATACATATATATATATGAATAATTTCAGATATAAAAATCGATTTAATTAATGTTTCTAAATAATAGGTTAGATAATTTAAATATATTTAAATCCTTATCGTAGATGGCAAATTGGGGTTCTAATTTTAAAATCTTCATAATTTGATACACTTCTTCAAACATAACTGTGCCAAATGTATTATAGCGAAATTCCAAATTATTTAAAAAATAAGTATACCGAATTATTATTTTCATAAAGACCAAACTATATACTGCTGATTATATCAATGGTGATCGAAAGCGCTCTAGTATTGATATTCGACAGTATTTTGGGATTAATTAATTGTCGATTCTATATTTATTATTACATTAAATATAATAGTTATAACAACTATCGTTATTAAAACCTGGAACATTATAGTCTGAAAATTGAAACTAGGCTTTTTTTAACCTTCAAATTTGAATGAATGATTAAATCCTGACGAAGTGGATATTGACGAATTAGAATAATTATCATTAACACTATAAGACTTAACATGCCTAACTCTTTTATACTACATTATTAGTTTTATTTGTTGATGTACCATAATATACCATTTATATGCTCGTCTAAGATTCTGTTATCATAACTTTCTAAGGTTTTGCTTACTAGTTACTAGTTAATTATGTTTAAACATAGTTTAATTTTCTTTTAAACAAGCGTTTTAACTTGATCAGAGTTATTGTCGTACCTAGATGATGCTTGAAATTTGTTTTAAAAACATTAAGACAATTTTACACTTTTTTGAAAACTTTGGGTACACATTTATATTAGTTGGTAATACCTATATTTACATACCTAACCGGTCTATATCCATATTGTCAACCGTTTGAGGGTTAATTGTATGTATAGTGAGAAATAGAATGACTTAAAATATGATTTAAGGTAATTTTCTGATACGTAAAGGGTGATTTCCTATATGTCCATAATACATTTACATGCTCTAAGCGGCTCTGTTTACAAGTTATGATCTAGTTTCGGTTTATAATCCGCCATATTGGAATTTGGGCCAAAGAGATCATTAAAATGACTAATATTATGATTTAATGTCATTTTCTGACACTCAAAGGGTGACTTCCTATCTGTTCGTAATACGTAATACATTTATATGCTCTAAAATGGTTCCTTCTTATGATAATAGTGAGCTAAATGCTGATTGGACGTCCACATTTTGATGACGTCACCAATCAATGTTTGCACGGAAATAGAAAGTGACAACACTGTTTTGCAAAAACTACATATACAAACCTTTCTAAAAATGTATGTCGCTTGCTTCTTTCATAAAATGTGAAACGGACGACCCTTTAGGGTCTGCAAAGATTTGTAATTTTTGGTAATTTATATTATGGATATTAATAAGAACCAGAAAAATATTAAATTTCTCGATAAAATCAAAATATTTGTCATCATTATCTTAGAGATTGAACATACAGTATTGGATATAAATACAAGATTTTACTATTTTACTTATTTATAAGCAAATATTTGCAAGATTTTAGTACATAAACCAGTTTTTTATTCAACATAATTTTTTAATTATTATTTAGGAAAATATAACATTAATTATCTTTACAATGACCATTAATAAATATTTGACAACAAATCCCTGCGGTATTCCCGAGACAAGGACCCCATCGGGAACTTACGAACCCCGACCGGGATCTTGCTTTGATAAAATAGAATCCCTACAGGAAAAAAGTTTGTCCGGAATTTACACCAAGATAAATTTAGCATATTAAGAATTCCTACGGGAAAAAATATTAAATAATATTTAAAAATTATATATAATATAAGACAAAAGATAATAATTTATTCAGTAGGCCTATAGTTAATTATTTTTATCCTTTATAATGATCGCTATGGCTATATATATACAATGTAATGTATATAAAGTATATAAGTTGTTTATTAAAAATGTCTACAGTATTTCGCAAATATGATATATATACAATATATATAATAGTATAAATAAAAATAAAAAAGTGGAATAAAATTATGAATCAAACAAAAAATGATTCAAATATTCCAACGAAGAATCGACTTCCAAATTAATTTATTGTAGGAAATCCCTATGGGAATCCGACCGGAATTTTTTAATCAAACAAAAAATGAATCAAACAAAAAATGATTCAAATATTCTCACGAAGAATCGAGTTCCTAATTAATTTATTGTAGGAAATCCCTATGGGAATCCGACCGGAATTTTTGCCGGTTGGAGCGGGAAATGATGACTATTATAATGATAGGCTGTTTTTTTGTTCTGACTGAATGATATGTTATAAATATAATGTAATACATAATATATTATAGGTGGCCTATATATATACGTGATGTGCGGAAATTTTTTAATTAAAAAAATATAAGATAACAATAAAGTCTTTATAATATATTAATTATAAAAGATAATAAGATAATAATAATAACAATAGTTTATTTCCACTACTTGCACGGCTAAGAGTTGGTGTTTACTTACTTTATTTCAATTATTTTTTTAGATATATGTATTCCTGCAATTTGTATTGTATTATAATTGTCATGAAATGTTTGCTAATCCGGATATATGCGTTCATAAAATGTATTAATTCATGATTAAAAAAAGTATTTTTTTAATGTTTAATGAGGAGGTATGTCAAATTAAAATATTTTGAAAAAAAATTTCGATTAATACTATTGTTGATAAATAATTAATGGTTATTAGTTATACATTATCAGTTATAATTGTTTTTCGATTTTGCTTGAAAATTTGTATCTATATATTTTTCATTGAAATTTAGGTAATAAAAAATAAACTCAATATGATATTAAAATAATATTTATATAATACATGTATCCTACTTATTGTACATCTGAATGAATGAAATTAAATACCATTGAGGATTTGCAAATATAATAAAACCTCTTAGTAGTAAAAAGAAATCACTTTAAAAGGTTTTTTGCAACACCCAGCACTTTAAGGTATTTTACTATATGTTAATTTTATTTAAATATGTTATGTTATTACATTATAATTTTGTATTTTAATTTAAATACTTCTTAAATAAGCACTAAAATTCCTAGTGTGTTTTATTAAGGCATTTTGTAATTTACTTTCATAACGGAAGTTTAAATATTTTTAAACATAAACATATAAGGGACAGGTTTGAATAAACTAAAAAATATGTTATGTGTTATGTAGCTGGACAGTATTTTTTCACCAATATTTATTAAAATACATAAACAGTATTCTTTAATTATTTTTCAGAGCATACACCAAACAAGAAAATATTTATTTAATAAAATATTTATATTTGACATTGTTCATCCCTTGATCATTTGCTGAAATATGTAATAGTTAATGTTAAGTTGATTGTACAGAATTTAAAAGAATAATTCAACTAAATAATAGTGTGCAGATTAAATAAAGGCTTAGCAAATTAACTTACTTTATACTCAGAAACAGAACTGTAAGCGTTCTTTCTATGACTCAGTTAGTATTAATCACAAAGATTAAATGTTATCATCATGTTGTAGTATAGACTATAATATAGTATTTTATTTGACTTTTTCATTGTGTCATTTGTAATAAAATTTGACTTTGTCATGATTTATTATATGAATATGTTGTGGACCAAATAGAAATTGAGACCAATTGTTATTTACCAAATAAAAACTGCTATTTGGTGTAACCAATTCTAGCATTTGCATGTTATAACCCGCATATTAAATGCATTTATAATATTATTAAATGCATTGTAATATATTAAATGCAAATATAATTTGCATATTAAACCCGCCATATTAAATGTACATATTATAATATGTACATTTAATATGGCGGGTTTAATTAGTGATGAGGAATATTTGTTTTATGATTTAACCATTCTTATTTTTTTGGGGGAAGGGTTGATTAAGTGTAATTTTTATATTTTGCCTACAAAATATTGCCTTTTGTTTACAAATTACATTAATATTATATTAATATTTTTAATAACACCTGTGGCTGTATACTATAATATAAATATCAGATAATCAGGTGCTTATACTCATAAAATCAGGTGAGTAAATGCAGGTAATCAGGCACTTGAATCCTTAAAATCAGGCGAATGGATAGTGAGAATCAGGCATATGGATCCTGCAGTCAGGCAGAGCCAGAACATACCAAATAAAATATTTAATAAATTATACTTTATAATTATAGTCATAGACTAACTATAATACTTTATTATATTATATTATCTATAATTTTATATTTATACAATAATTTTTTAGTAAAAAAGTGCAATTTTTTTAACAAAAGAAAAAATATTATATAAGAAGTATAGACTATAGAGTATATTATTAGTAGGCGCTTCAGTGAGAATATATATATAGGTCCATGATTTTAATAATTTAATGAATTTTAGACATTTTTTATGGATCAATAAAATTAGAATTACTATTTGTTAAATATTATAATATGCATGACTGAAAAGCATTTTAAAAGTTCTTTTAATTAGTACCAGATATAAAAAAATTCATTAACTAACTTACATTTGAGAAGAATTCTAAAGTTAGCAAAAACAAACAAAAAATGGC
>JAUZND010010320.1:0-29307 GCA_034780555.1 Coelogynopora nodosa
TTATGCAAATTCTTGTTATGCGTTCATTTATTAATATAAATAATTATACATGTTTTTCAAACAGTTTTATCAGTTTTTAAATAATTGGTGCTGAAATTAAAAATTATATACATGTTACTATTAAAATACGCCAGGTTATATAAGGTTAATGAGGTGCGATTTTTTTCTTCCACTGCGATTTTTTAAAAAATTTTGGCCACTGGCAACACTGTATCAAGATAAATCAAGGTTTTATTGATATATTTCTTGTTTATTCAAATATATTTTTCTAATGCTGAATCATAGTCCTGGGTAGGCATGCATAATTGAAACAATTTTGATAGACTTAACAAACTTTGTAAAAAATTTCAAACACTATTCTGTGGCTTGTAATGAAGACTTTATCTCCTGTCCTATTAATCCTGGAGTAATAGTAGGTAAAATTACAATTCACATTTGAAATTATATAATATAAATACCACTTTGTAATCATGGATATCATATAGTTGTAATTATTGATATAATTTTTGTTTTAACTACATATATTTAGAGATAATGACTTCATATCATGTTTAATTTAATTATTTTATAATTTGTCATTTTTTCTTGTAATATACATAAATGTATTTTAAAATTCATGAAGGTCATAATACATGTATTAATACATACAGTATTATTAACATAATTTTATGCTTAATTACTTGCAGTTATATAACTAGTTTTATGAAAATAGGTATATGCAACACTTTAACCCTTTAAAACCGGATTTACTATGCAAAGATTTAGTGTGTTCTATGGTTTTAATTTTAAATATACAATGTAAAGTGTAATCATTACCTACAATTGATGTAGTTTTTTATTGGCTAAATACCTTACAAGTATCACTAATACTAAATATATCAGAATGTTTATTTGCCAATTGTCACTATGTAAATCTAATGTATCATTTATTTGTGGTATTACTAAAACTACTAGGACAGCAACACTTTATAAAAAACATTAGTTATAAAACTATTTTTCGTATTATAATTTATGTGAGGAAAAATAAATTGGGAACATATTTCTGATTAGATCTTCATATAGATAATAACTCATTACTCTTTTATTATCACAAGTAATTTAATTTCATAAGGAACAAGAACATCACTGTTGAATAATTTCAATTTATAAATGTTAATTACTTTTATTATAGACTTCTAATTTTATTTAGTAATTTTCGCGTTTCACTTATTATTATGTTTAGATAAGTTAAAAATTATATTATTTTATAATACATTTCAGAAATAATAGTTCAATCTGCTCATTTCTTCATATTTTTGAAATATTTACTTTTTTATGTAGAAATTTATAAAGGTTTGTGTTTATTTTACTGTAATAACATATATAAAAGATATGAAATAATTTACAATTTTATAAAACTAGCTGTCATTATTATAGTTCTTTATTATAGTACAATATGATATTGAAAACATATGTACACAATACAACTATTCTCTCAAAGAAAAATAGCATTATTGTTTTTTTAAATTTTGCTAATATACTATATTAACACAGCTATGTTTATATACTGATGCACCAATTTTTTTAATCAATTTATTCCAAAATTATTTATGAAATATCTCTCTGCATACAATACAACATGTATTAATAGGCCTAGTAGTTAGTATATACAATTATCAGTTGAGTAATGGATTTTATATAAAAAGACTTGATACACCCTCCAATGTGCACTAAGGTAGATACCAGGTTGGGATGGACATTCAATACACATTAGCTGGTTTGTGAAGTTCCAGAGGTCGAAGGAGTGTCTTGAAATTCCAGAAGAGGCTTTACACAATAGTCCTCAAAGTTATTTATAAACAAACATCTCCATTTGATGATGATGACAAAGACATTAGTTATGTAATGTGAAAATATTTTCCAATTACAAACTATGAATATGAAAAATGAATATACTCGAAAAACTCAATATTTTGACACTGCACAATTGTAATTAATAAGGATGAAGCTGTCATTCGACAGTGCAAAATCTATCATAGTGTTAGCTTAAATTTTTACTCAATTAGTAGAATGTGCAAAATATGTGTTTCACAAATGTTTGAATATCCGTTTTTTTGAAAATTTAGTACCCATTGTGTCATTCTATAACAATGTTGGGTTGATTTTCATTAATTAAAATAATACTAATTCATACTCAAAAGCTGAAAATGTTTTGCCGTAGTGGGAGTTATTATACTGTAGTATGGATATGTACAATACATATTAAAAATATAAAAGAATACTGTAAAACTATTAGATATCCAAATGTAGTGTACACTATTAATATTAATACTACTTGTTGAATAAATAAATAATTGTTATTGTTAGTCAGTTCTCTTTAATATAGAGAACCATAAATTTTCTTAGCCAGAGCCTCTGCATTGTATTACTTAAATTTACCATTTTATTCCGTACTTGTACTGACAATGATGTTTTATAAAAAGACAACAGTAGGGCTCGTGATTATTCTATTGATTTTATTATTCTATTGAGTTTGACTAATTTGATTGTATTTATTAGACTCTGACAACGAATCAATTTACTCATATATTTTCTATATTATTTACCGCTTATAAACTGTAAGACTTCTTCCTGACACCATGGAATGTACACATAAAAGTATCGTTGACTTGATGCCTAATATTGTATTGCAATATACATATCAATGTGTGTGCCAAATTTCAAGTATATCTCCAACAGAAGTAGCATATTTTAGTAGGTTATGGTAGTTTGAATACTTGTTTGAAAGGGTGACATTGTGGGATGTATCCTTTCCAAATTAAGAAAAAGGGGGGAGGGAATAGTAAAAATAGATAAGGAAGAGGAGTGAAAAAAGGAGAGTTGGGAAAAAATAAAGAAAAATGTAGAGGGATAGAGAAAAAGAGTGGTGGAAAGAAAAAAGTGGAAGAAGTAAAAGAGGGGTAGGGGAAGAAAAAGGAGGAGAGAAAACAAGGGGAGGTTGGGGAAATTTTTTCTAGTCTTCCATTTGTGCATTTTTTTAAACATTGTCTAATTTAATGAGTTTATAAAAATACAACATGGGCATTACTATTAATAATTTGTTTTGATTATTTGTTTGTTCAATTAATTTAACATAACTAAGTTATAAGATAATGATCAATCCCCTACACAATCAATACTTTAATTCTATAGTTATTGGATAATTTTCATTCTCTAAATATTTTTCCAATTTTAATTGCATATATTCACTAATCATAGCCACCATTTTTGATGCAGCAATTCGACCTTGATAATGAATCCCTGTTTATAATCGATTTTTAGCCATTATTTATAATAATTGAGCAGTAAAAGGGATGTTTTATTTTGTTATGCATATACAGTCATATAATGTTACTTAGCATTTTCCTTCACTTTAGTTTTTTCATTTTATTGAAATTTGATCAATACTAATAACTTACTCAGCAACCTTAATGGACATGAGAATGTTAGATTTATGAATATCTATTAATCTTTCTATTAGTTGTTGGTGCTTAGACTAATATTTCCTAATCTACATTTGACTAAACATTTAGCAATATCTCTTTTACCCCTTTTAATTTCATGTTCGAACAGTTTTTCATATTTTTTTACAATTGAATTAATCTTATTGTTCAATTCCATCCAATCAGATAATTATTGTTTATATTTAAGATTCATGAATATTTTGTAATCTTTTTTGCATATTCGACATCTAAATTCAGTTTTTCGGGGTTCTAATAATTTTGTTTTATTTCCAGCTATTTTTCTAGGAATATCTAGGGTAATGTTCTGTTTGTTACGTTAGCATTAAATTCTATTCATAAGTACATGGGTCCATCAAATTGAAAACAGACACATAATTACCCTCCGTTATATCTATATTGGATTAAGGCTGATATATCTCTAGGAAATTCAGATGGGTTTGCATGTTTTTAGAGTTCTCTATGAGTTTTTCCTCACTAGATGACTTTGTGAAATAGCAGGACATCCTTATTGTGATATTCCTGAATATGACGTATTACAGGTTGAAGGTAATTGTAATCTCCTGTAATTTTACCTGTCTCAGCGAAAGTTTTGTTTAATTCTTCAGATATTAAAAAATATGGCCCGTCACATTTGTTTAGGGCACCTGGAGTTGGTACACTATATTTTAAATATTTAAGCTAAAAGAGTCCTTTGGATAATGTACATCTATTCATGCTGCTATCCTTCTTCGTATCATGTTCTGTTGAAACATATTTCTTATTACTTAACAAAAAGGTAATAAAAACCTATATATATATATTATATGTACTTCTTTTTCAAATCTAATTGAGTATTATCAATGTAAGTAGAGGTCTTGTGAGTAAACTGAAATGTATTCTGGAAATCCGTGTATAATCTTTTCCTGCTACTTTCAAAGGGAGTATTGCATGTGGCACTTTGTTACAATTTGAATAAAAGTTAATAAGTGACTGTTTTTGTTATGTAATTGCCTCAGATAACATGTATTGTTTTCAAAGTTAATATCTGGTATGCTTATTATTTTTAGAAGACCTATTAAACACAAACCAATTGACTTTAGCATTTTTTTAAATTCAGGAAAACTAATATATCCTAATAAAGAGGGCCTTTTTAAATAACCACTTAATTCTTTCATGAATAAGAGTTTCCATCCACTAATATCAATAGTTTTATAACAGTTCCAATGTACTGTCATTTCATTGAATTTAAGCTGCTCATCCACTTGATGACTATATCACTTGAGAATGAGATTACATTAATCTCATTCGTTCTAAATGCTGACCTACTATCAGTTTGAATAAGGATGCCAAGAATGAATACTATTAATATTTAAAAAAATATATAATGAATGAAATTGTATGGAAATTTGATGTTAAATCAGTTTTGAAAAGGGAAATATGTTTTTAGTTTTTAACCAGTGAACCACAACTTTGATAAGAATTCAATATAGTTATTCAATTATGTGAAATATATGATAGAAATTGCAAAATAGTAAGAATATTAACAAAGAACTGTTACTGTGATGATGAGAATGGGTATGATATTCTATCACCTAAATTGAGGAAATGATGAGGAACAGGAAAGTCCTTAATGAAATCCAATCTTAGAGTTATCCAAGTTATTAAAATTTGCTTTCTAAACTGGATATGTTTTTGATATCAGAAAGTCATTTTAATAGTTTAAATAGTTAACCATTAAAATTTAATTTTAAAATTAACGTTAAAAGAATTAATACTTTAATATTTAAATATTCATAATGGTAAAATATATTATGCTTTGATATAATATACTTTTTTACAATTTTATTACAAAATAATTGTACGATTATAATTAGCCTAATTTTTAATTATACTATATATAATATTAAATAATAATATTAAAAAATATATATCATAAATAAAACGTATAGGTACATAATATTAATGTGGAATTATTGTGGTGGATTAGTATAAGGTAACTTGTCTCATAGTAAACTAGCGATTCGAATATGTCATTAAATGTATCATTACATTATTGATGTATTGTCATTTTAGTAATGATAGTAAATGTAATGGATCGTTATAACCTTTTTCATTTATATAACATTGTCAATTTACAAATAATTACATTTAATAGCTTGTCCTTGATAAGGTTTAAATTAATTTTGTTTAATTTATATCCAAATATTAATATTTGTTAATTATTTAACAAATAAAAATAATGTTACTTTAATCATTTACAAATTTTTATAATTTTGATTTGTTTCAGTAATTGGGCGACTATGTTTCCTTGTTGCTACTTTCACTAATCATTACCGAATCAATGGAAAACTGGCATCTTTTCAACAGCGGCTTATTATCTGGTCAGCCAACCAGTCAACATGAACTCGAATCCTCCGAAGCGGCCAATCAGATAGCCCCATGCACCAGCGGCAATCTACACGCCCTCCAATCGCTTCGTCAAGCCGTCGATTCGTTGAACACGTTAAGTACAACATGTCTCGGGAGCATCCAAACGGTGGTTCCTCCACATTCAACGTCGTCGTCGAGGGATATCATTTCTGACGCTGAGTTAAAAGCCTTCATGTTGGCGAGTATGACGGGTACAGTTGCCAGTTTAGCTGACAGTAACGGCACCGGTTTGCCCGCAGCTGCTGAACAACAGCTCAAGTTTTCCCCGCGTCATGTCGCTCGTAGCACTCCGGATCTGTCATCGTTACCGCCGCCGTTACATCCGCCTCCGACATCGTTAGCGGATGACCAGCAGGACACGCTGGTGAGAACACGAAGTACAGATCTCGGGCTAGCCAAGTCATCGACGATCAACTCCGGTCGTGCCTCTCCTGGCATAGCTAAAAGAGTCAGCCCGGTGTCACCACCGGCCGAATTAACGCCGAAACCCGAAAATGGCGATTCCTATGTGGGTATGAGACTGGCCTCCGGTGGAACTGGGTTTTCGGACTCATTGAACGGAGGCGAGATAACCAGGATGGGTAGCACCACCACCGGCTTCTCGGCGTCTTATTCGCGGCCCTTTTTCACCGCGCCTAAAATGGCTGACTTCAGTGAAGATGTTCTTACCGAGATCCCGTTGGCGGACAACCCGATGCCCGACCCCCCTGAGGTGACTAGTCATCAAGGTGTGCAGCACCAGCCACAGGCGGACAACACGCTCTATCCCGGAGACCCCACCTTTGAGATCATGCGCACCTCGGTCGGGTCAACGGCTAGCGCAAACAATCGGCAGACCGGTGATGCTAAACGGGGCACTTCCGTGATGCCCAACGTGGCCGACGGTCTCTCTAGTGGAAGTGATCTTGACTCGCCGCAGTCGTCGCCGTGTCTCCAGAGAGGAGGCAGCGGTCGTCAGCAGCAACTGCAACAACAGCATCGACCCAACCACTTCCCCACGAGCAGTCTACCGCCCTGTCAGCAACACCAGTGCCCAACACCGCGTGACCGTCCCTCTTCGTCCTCGGTCACTACTTCGGCTTCATCGTTGACACCGACCACCCCGTGTGGATCCCTGGCACCGCCCGGAGACCCGATTTGGGTCAAGCGAGGGTGAGTTTACTTGTCCACTGTATTATCTTATATTAACAATCAAGATCGCAATGTTTCACCCAACTTTAAAAAAATAATGAAGCTCGGAATTGCTACCATACCATTCATAAATTCTTTTATTTATCATGCGACAGAATGACTGCGGCCCGTTTTAGGTGTTTGATAATATATAGTTCTCATTATACTCACTGAATACACTATATAGGCCTAACGCTTATTTGCTGCTAATTAACATTCTGTTCTGCCGAACATGTTTCTTCGGTGTGTGTACTACAAATATTTTAGTTGGAAAAATTCAGTAAAAGCCTGATTTTATTGACTAAATCAGGAATGTATTAACTCATTGTACACAGTTGCTAATTTCTGGCACTTCCTTCTGCATTTACTTATAGCTATAACTGTACATCTGTTGTGAATAAGTACCTACTCTCAGATCGATATGAAGTTATGTTTATACTCCAGCACTGTGTAGCCTATAGTGGAACATTTATGGGCAATTGTGGGTTAGATTGTACCGGATATGTGCGCTCCCCTTTTCTGACTGTTTTCATTTCTGGGTTATGTTGATTGTACCCATAATAATAGTTCTATAGATGAACTATCTGTACTTTGTGATAAAGAAGGAGCTTACATTTTGAATGCCGAAAAACGGATATCATGATTAAAGTGTGTGATTATTAAAGACATTTTTTTTCACAACATTTGGCTTCCTATAAATCAATAATTTATATAATTCTATTTAATAGCGTGCGAGTGCTAATACATGTTAACGATTGTCGTGGTGTCGCATACCCTTTTGCGTTTACAAATCTTTATATGTTAATATAAACAATTAAATTTCGTTTTCTACTTTTTTCTCTTTATATTTGTAAACTGTTTCATATAATTAAATAAATTCTGTTAAGCCTAATACAGTAGGTATATGTTAGAATGAAAAGCGGGTTAGTATAAAGGTACTAAATTGGGTTCATAAAAAAATTAT
This sequence comes from Coelogynopora nodosa, assembly GCA_034780555.1. Taxonomy (NCBI): domain Eukaryota; kingdom Metazoa; phylum Platyhelminthes; order Proseriata; family Coelogynoporidae; genus Coelogynopora; species Coelogynopora nodosa. The sequence continues at coordinate 8,026 of JAUZND010010320.1, forward strand.
GACAGTGAACGTTGATTTATGCGCTTACACTTATATACATATAAAGTGCAGTGTTCAATTAACAATGTTTAATCATCTCATTTACTTTAACCTTTGTTATCTCCAGGCCTCAAGTACAGCTCTAAAGTTATCTTTATATTTTGTTTTCGAAAAATGTTTCGTATAAATATTGTAAATTTTAAATCATTTTGTTTGTTTGCTTCGTTTTATTAAATTATTTTGATATATATTATTATCGTTCAATTAATTAAAAAATCATTTTAATATTTTAATTTTCCCTGTTACTTATTTTCAAAGCTAAACCTGGTAATTTGTTTGATTTATCTTTTGTTAATTTTAAATTATTATTTATATTTAACTTTTTTTTACTATAATGATAATTAATCACTGAAATTTAAAAAAACAATATAGCAAGTTATAAAGAGCCGGGAAGTCTACTTGTGTTTTAAATTTACAAGTGATTGAATGATTACTTTTAAAAAATGAGATTTATCGCATATTGTCAGTAAGCCAGAAAGAACGTTTATAATTAAAATTATTCTCGGTTATAATCATTTAACTTTATAATTAATTTTTTAAGAATATTCGTGGAGTTATGTACCCCCAATAATTTAAAAAAATAGGAATTTACATATGTATAGCGTATTTTATCTTAGCATATTTCAAGTATAAGTTTGTAGAATACGTTCCAACCCTAACTATCTAACATTTAAAATAATATTCTTACAGCACATTAACAACTTAATGTTTTGCAACAATAAATAGATCTTTAAAAGTATTTGTTTTACCTGCTTCTACCATTTTACCATTTTACCATTTTCAACAGAAATGATGCAGTGATTCGCCCATAACTCTTTTTAAATTATATTATTGTCTAATTGTTTCTCAGAACAGATTCTGCCTATATATTGACTAATTGATAAGTTGACGAATACTGAATGTAATTATTACATTTGCTGTTCCTCAATGATTTGCTTTTGTAATAGTAAAAAATCGCTATTTCAAACTTTATTAGTATTTAAAAGCTCTTTAAGGTATCACTGAGTGACATATCAGAAAATTTACCTTGCCATTTACAATAAGAATCATAGAACGCGTTTTAATACTTAACTCCTTATTCTGTTGTTTTTTCTCGAAGTTTCTCATAAATTAAATTGTTTGTCAAGGCAATGTTTTCATCTTTCAAATGTGATAGATGTTTCAAAGATAACATTTATCACATAATGTATGTCAATAATCGAAAAAGTTTGGAATTTATTTTTTGAGTTCTCATTAATGATAATTATTTTAATTCGTAGCTTAATTTTTTACTAAAAAAAATTCATTTTGAATAAGAACCTTTTTTATGACATGAATTAAACTTTGTATCATCAATATTTAAATATGTCACAGCATGTATAACATATTTATTTAGAACTTTATCTATTTAAACTGTGTTATTATTTTATTTTTATTAATTGAACTAATCTAGTCTGATGGCTATAGTATTCTAGTGTTTAACTGTTTTATTTTGATCTGTCTTGTGACCATACTATTTTGTTTATTAGTTTTTTAAATTGATCCATTCGAATGAAAAGAATTAATAGCGCTCATTTCCTCCTCTTAGTTGTTTAGTTGTTCGAGTTGCCATGGCCATTACTTTTAATTATCGAAGTAAAATTGAAATTATGATCGATACCCCCCCCCCACAATATATGAACAGGGAATGGTCGCTCTATACTGCTTTATTGTTTTCCGATAAACACGGGGGTGCTAGATCGTTCTTATTTGGATCATAAAATCGTGGTATCTCGGGTTTTTAGCTGCTCACTGAGTTCTACAAAATACTGTTTCTTGCTTGCCAAACTATAATACTTTCTGCCTATAATAGAAGACGTTTTCTTGGTATATAAGGTATCCATCTCCCGTTGGGATTATGGATCATTTGTCGTGTTGTCCCGTTTTATGTTTTATTGTGCGTAGCACACTACTTTCAGGGTCGATGCTGAATTTTATGAACAGTGATTCGATTCAAATTGGAACATATTAATTGCTTCCTTTAGATCATAAAAATATAATTTCATACTATAAGGAAAATATCATTTTGTCTAATTAGACAATATTTGTTTGTAAAAATTCAAAATTTTCTTTTGTTGTTTAACTGTTTTTACTAATTGACTTTAGAGAATAGATTATTGAAAGCATTTCTGAAGGAAATCATGATTTATATTATTACTTTGTTAATTATGTTGCGCGGTTTGGTTAAACTTGGTTTTCTGTTATACAAGCTATCGCTATCTGAAATAACATAATTTTGTAGAAACTTAATATGTATTTATTGTTATAAAATTGATTCGAATGTTTACCTTGCTGTGATGCCCTTTTTATTCGTTTTGTTCATTTTATAAAAAAGTTGTACATTCCCCTTTGATACTTTTACAGTCCATAATATTATGGTTATTTGATTTGCTATTTCCGATTTATGCCGAATTATTTAGACAAATAATTATAAGAAAATCTTTAACATTACAATGAGTGTATTTTCTAATAATTAAATTTTTATGAAGTATGTTTAAGTAAAATAATGTTTGAGATCGACAATATTGCAAAGCTATTAATAAAAGCAATGCTTTTCAAGCCAAAATATATTTTAAAACTATGTGTCAAGACATTTTGATTATTAATAAAATGGTTTTGTTTGTGTAACTTTTTATGCTACTTTAATAAATGATAAATTTAAACTACGGATATGTATTGTAATGAAATCTCCCAATATAAATGTTTGATCGAATCTAACCACTAAAAGAGTACAATAATTAATGTCTACTGTTTCCATGTATTTAAACACGTTTCTAATGACACTGTCTGTTAAAATCACTCTCCGCTAACCTTTCATGGTTCACCTCATTTAACGCTCACCTTGAAGTTAGCCTGGAGCGACATTTTCAGATCCCCTTCACAGATCTAGTAGCAGACATCTTCATAGTTATGTTTTTTATTGTGTGTGTCACCGATGAATGAATAAAGCGATGGAGAGGTAAGCGAAGAGTTAGTTGATTGCCTCACAATTGGCAGTGAGCCCAAAAAGTCTCCCCGCGTGACTTTATACTCTCGCTTAATCTGAGCTGTGAATATTGTGATCGCACTCTTTAGGCCTCTTTTGTTCTCTAATCGCTGCCTGAATCTTTCCCTTTTAAGATTTATCATTAAAAATTCATCCCATCACCAAGTTTATTTTGAAATAAAAGTTCCAGTTTGCTTAACGCTAATACCTTTGTGTGACCTTTAACCATCGTTTCTGTTTACTTTTTCTTACGTACAAATTTGAATTAAGTTTTTTGCTTATAATAATACAGAATAGGGTATTTTTTATTTAACATTATATTTAAAGTTGAGGTATATATAATCTGAATTAGAATATTATTTGATGTATGTTATTGTCCTTTGTGGTAAATGTTGTCGATTATTTTACAACAGATGCGTGTTTGTATTCAGCTTGAAAAGGGTCCTCGATTAGGGCTAAATAAATAAGGCCCTAATTCATATTCATTATTCAGTTCTTATTATAGTTCAGTTTCAGGGCTGTATTGTAGGAAAATGTTCAAATTAATTCGTAAGATTTGATTAAAATATTCACTTAGAAAATGTAGATTCAATCAATAAAATATTGTTATTTGATTGTACCACGTTAAAATGTTTAAACATTCTATAGTATATGCTTATGCTGTGCGTATATTGCACTTATAGGGGTGTTACACACACCTGCTTGCTATATTGGTAATGTTATTACAAATTTGTAAACGTTTTACACTTTATCAGAGGAAGTAAGAATCACAGAAAATGGAAAGGTTTATTTTTCTCTGACACGGAATTATAATATGGTGTTCGTTATTGAGATAGTAATCAATATGATCAATGTTATAGAAATCAAGAGAACAGCTTGAAGAGTAATTTATTTTTAGCGACAGCTATAACTGTGATAGACCGATAGACTTAAAATGAAGCTTTATTATTGTAAAATGTTACTGTGTTCTATTGATCAAGCTTTCCTTTAACAGATTTTTTTATTATTGTTTTTTTAAACCAAATTTAGTTTATAACTATTTGCTATAATTATTCCATAATAAAAAATTGTCAAATATATGTGTCATTTATTTTACTAAAATTTAAACGTTTAGAGTTATGTAAAATATTGTGAGCCTGACGTTTTCACCACGAAGACTATATTTCACAATCAACTTTCTGTTAGCTCTTTTTTTACATTACTTTCTCATTTAGTTACTTATTAACAGTTTTCTATACACTATTATTTATTGAATTTGCAGTTTGATAACATTCTAAATTTCTTTTGTAGTATTCTTTACAAATTCTTGCCTGCAATATAAATATAATTCCATTATCAGTTTTAACATTTTAAACAAATCAATTTCGTACCTATATTTAACATCTACCCTCGTTATATATGATTAGTTTTTGTTTAATTCACTTCACAAATCTTCACTTCATACATCTTTAATTCACTTTGTTTAATATAAACTATATAAATCGATAGAGCATGGTCTTTATATAGATTAGAGTCCTTATGTAGTAGAATATTAGAGGAATTAAAAGACACTATACATTTTTTTAAATAATGTCCTTTTAAAAACTCATATAGGTTAGATTTTGCGTATATTTATTTAATTTAAAATATTGTAAAGGCGTCATTCTTTGTTGCCTTGTAGCATAGTTTAATTTTAAGATTTCTTGAACTGATTTATTTTAAAGATATTTTATGATTAGTTTATTTATAGATTCAACAGGGATTACCTGGTCATAGTATATTATAAGAATTACTAATTAAATCAATACAAAATATGTTTACAAAAAATTATTTTTTTCGTAATATAATAAGGGTTTTTGAATGATTTTAAGTGTTTTGAACTACAATGATTTTTAAATTGAAATATACGTTTGATATGTGTTGAAATATTAAGAACAAAAACATCAATGCTATTTCCATATTTTTTTGCTGGAAATAAAAAATACTTGCCGAGCTATACTTAATTTGGTTTTCTGGTAAATTCTTCGGTCTAAAATGTTATTTTAAATGTTTACCTCACTCGTACACACCATCTGCATATTTTTAATCTTGAAATTCTAATCTAGATAATTTTTCCGGAAACGGGTGAAGATCAAAATAAATTATTAGTGAAAAGATAATTACGTTTTTGAAATAGAATTCGTTAAGAAAGCATCTGTACTGCAAAATTGTTGATACCAAATCTTTAAATTTTATTATTTAGTATTAATTTCGACATTTCCAGTGATAATGCGGTAAGCGGCACATTTGAAATGTATCACGGCGAAACTGAGTTAAATTACAATTAAAATAGAAAGGAAGAAAATCATTAGTGGGAAACTTTTGCCTGATTCATGTGTGAAGGTAAAAAACCTAAGCGCAAGCATTACACAGAAGAAGTGAAATGAAACAGCAAATATGGGTTGTATAGGAGAACTGCCGTACTGATTAAAAATCTTGGAATGTATGAAATCGACATTGAAAGAACTGCAGAAGGTTTCAGTGGCAGTGTAGATGATAGCAACAATGGTAATGATTCTTTTTATTACTTTCTCAAAGCCTCGTTTCGGTGTGAGAATTTGATGACATCGTTTTTTATAGAACGAAAATTTATTTTATTTTTAGATACAGCCTATATCAGAAATAGGCAGAAATAAAATATGGGGAGTTTTAACCATCAATTAATTAAACCATTAATTATTTGAAATTTTTGTTATTAAGTTAGTTCCCGATATTATTTCGCAGTTCTGTTAAAGGAATTTATCACCGGGTTGAAACTTAAACACTCGGTTTATGAATGATGGAGAAAATCGTCTTGTTTTGTGTGATAATGATGATCTTAAATCGGTAATTATTTGAGACTTATATAATTTGTTGTAATCGTTCATGGGAATAAGGGACATCAATGTGATTTCAAGTGAATTAATAATATTACATCTGATTTATGTGATATACAAAATGTGATGTATAAATACAAATAAATTATTAATTAACATTTAAAAAAATAATAATACTACGGCACCGGCTGTTACTCTATATAATATACATTATATAACTATTCGTTGTAATCATTCACATTTATAAAATTAGTTGTCTCTTACATTCTGATTTATTCATTTAAAAGTAAGGTCAAATTTTAATTTATTAAATACATATTTTTATTTGCAGGTTTTGTTTAAGACTTCCTTGAATTCAAATAAGCTTGCCTTGTTATTGTTATAAGACAGAGCAGCAGACTTGATTTTAATATGCATTTGTAACATTAACTACTATCTAACTATTCTCCTTGATGCAGATCCTAACTACAGATGCTGGAAAACCTTTAAATATATATTTTTTCACAGTGTTAAGAAAATCCACAAAATTCGAAAGTTTTCTTAATTTTGCAATAGTTATACTTATATAGTTTATTTTTTTAGTATTTAATGGATATTGCTTTCATTTTTAAGTATTTTAATGAAAGTTTTAATAACCGAAATATTATCTATTTTGTTATTTTAAAAACTCAAACATATTTTATTATTGGTTGTTCTTTGCAACCTAAAAACTTAAAACTCTCAAAATGGCTTGTTCAAACTGTAAAAATGATCACATATAATAGATAATAATATTAATTAATAATAAAATTGGGTTAAAACACTAAAATTTGATTGTCTGTTATTTGATTGAATGCTACATGACTATCATAGAACAACATTTTTTTCTCCTATTCTTTGTTGTAAACTATTTTTCTTAATTTCTATCAGCCTAATATTATTTTTCTAACATTCGTTGTTGTTTTTTAGTAATGAAAATGCTGTACATACTTTACTGTGTATTCGATATATACAAATGAATAACTACATCTTTGATTTTCTGTATAATAGTATATTATTTGATGATAAACACATAATTCCTCGCGATTACCTTTGCAAACATTGCGTCCTTGATCTATGTCGTTGTCACCTATATACACAAAAACAATCTTACTCATATTCATATTAAATGTTTTACTTTTAAATACACACAAAATGATCCGATTAAATAATTTCTAAATTACGATTATTAGATAAAATATGATTACTTTTACATCAGTGTAATTATACATTTCGTTCTCCACCTCATTGTATATATTTATATACAAATCGCGGTTTATATAATACAAAATATGTATTGTCGCTTTCATCTACATCAATTCTTAGTTTATTGGATTGGATATACCAGAAAAAAGATCGAATTCGAATAAACCCAAAGCCTTTCTCCACCTGGCTCTCTGTTGATACAGCTGCATGCCGTCTCATTCTGACAGTCACTCATCCTGTCCGATTGTTGGATAGGTATTCGAGGAATGTTTTTTGGAGATGAAATTGCCTTTTCTTGACTCTAGAAATGGAATTTAGCGATATACGAAGTGGAGAGAAAGAGAGCCTGGATCACAAGATGGGAGGAATAGTAATATTTTTATGATTGAGTGATGACTGGTATATCTAACTTATATAGTATTCTACACTGCGTGTGGCATGCCAGCCAGTCTATCTGTCAAGGAGCTGGCAAAGAAAGACGGAGTTATGAACCGATTCATTCCTCTCGGCCAGAATGGCGACGGATTCCTTACACAGCTTCGATGCCAAGTAACCACTATATAGATAACAAATAAAAGGCAAGAAGTGGAGCGATTCGAGATCAGTGAGCTTTTATTTGGAAGCATGAATAAGGAGAGTCATTCAGGGCAGACAGTATCTCCGACTTTGTATATCAACTCTTCAGTTTGAATTGAGCTGGATATTATTGTGTCCGGGCAAAATTTTCTCCTCTCCCTCTTTCGCGTCACTCACGATCTCATGTGATCCTCGTGGGGATGGTCTGTTGAGGTTGTGAACTCGGTGTTTATCATTTGTACTCAGACCATTGAGTTATAGTAGAAATCAATTAGCAGGTCAATTCGTCGGCTATTTGTAACACTAGAGTGAGATCCTTTTTTACCGTTCAATTTGAACTTAGCTGGCAGAATATAATGTAGCGTGTTGCTTTTGTTTATAGGTGGAGGCTCTTTGAAGAGAGAGGTGTCATATCTGAAGCCTATTTAATGGAATTTTGGTTGATTTGGAGAATTATTGTTACGGTCGAGATTGTTAAAAGTACTTCCTCATTTCTGTTGAGTAAATAAGTGACTTATGATAGCTCCTTTTAATATTTAGCTCAAGCACGTCAGGCGATTTTTTAAAATGTACAATTCCGTTCTAACGAAACTCAATTCGACATATTTAATTTTCTCTTAATATTTATCAGTTAATACTGACTATAAATCGTTGTACTAACTATACATATACTGTACTAACCCTTTCAAAAAGCTATCTTTTTAAATATGTATTGTTACTATTAATATTAACCAGTTTTTCTACTACAATTAATGTTTCATTTTTTCTCTCCCCCAATCAGAGACTCACCCTCGGATCAGACCACTGCAACCGTGTGTGAAGGATTGCAAAAAGAGACATCTGGACCTTCGTTGGATCTGCCACGTAGCCAGGGTCAGTTTAACTCAGATATTATACTTCATTTGTCAAGACCGGATTATGTGTTGCCAGGTCGAGTATTGCTCAAAATATAAAAAGCAAAACATGGTGTTTTGTGCTGCTAAGATTTTAATTATAAATATTTCGCTGTTGCATACACGGCTTCTTCAAGCTAAATTATAAATTATTTAATTTTTGTCACGTCATTTAATGGAATATGCTATTTTCATAAATAAAGAAAAAACGTAAAAATCGATAAGTAAATTAATATATTAAATAAATTAAAAATTGTATAAGTTTATTAAATTGAATATCATTTCAGAAGATTCGATGTCGATTAAATTTGACGAAGTAAATTGATATAAAATCAGATAAAATCGATCTGTTTTGTTAATCGATCATCTATCGAAAATATTGTCAATGTTAAGAACTTTTTTGCATTGAGCAATGTGCCATTTTATATATATATATTTTGAATAAATTTTTGGAAGAAAGTCTTTAAATTTGGTAAAAGTCTATTCTAGAATGTGAATAAATTTGGTAAATTAAAGTTAGTAGCTAGGTCGTTTTAACTTGTGGTTCGCTAAATTGTTTAAAGATGTGACAAAGCAATTAATCGGTACCTACTATTATTATTAACCAGTCGAGATATTTCTTCGTAAGCGAACTTTTTTTAACTATTTGTACAAAAGTCTTCAATCACAAGACATAGTAACAGTAATAAAACCTAACATAAAGTAATGAAATTACAAAAAGTTGAATACTAATTGACGTTTCTAACGATTAATAGTTTTATATACATTATTTTTGGACTAAATATTGTCGGTTAAACTATGTCGCATCCCGACAATACATTTTAAAAACCTTTTCAAGATAATTCAATTATTTTATGTTGTATATAATATGCTGATGCTTTAACTGCATTTAAAAATTGCTCCGGATAATTGTTTCATAAGTACACTCCATTTTAAGTTAATAAGTCACAATTGTAGTGATGGAGACATTTGTGTCTTCCCTCAACGACCCCCCCCCCCCCCCCCTTTCCCCCCACCCCACTCCCTCCTCCTTGGGTACGCGCCCTGGCATTACGATATTGTGGATATTATTCAGAAAGACAACTAGATATAACTTAACTCCATATTTTATTAAAGTTTTTCTACTCTATATAATATGATGAATAAACGATTTTTTATGCAATGATGGTGATCGCATCTCGAGGTATTGATACAGTAGAAGTAATAGTTTCCAGCGAAGATTACTATACTTTGCTTGTTATTAATAAATGTATACAGTTGGTATTTTCCCTTACTATAGTTTAGCTGCATAATTTTCCATTTGTCAATAACAATTTTATCCGTTAATTTTATGGTGTGTTTTTCGTACATCTATATAATATAGTATTTGTAGGATGTTTTTCAGCATTATTTAAACAGAATATATATATATATATATTAATATGCTTTGATTTGTGAAATTGTCGAAAAGTCGATATTATTCATGTTGGCTTTCTTAGTCTCTCTCTGAAAAGATAAAAATATTAAAAGTATTGGAAAAGGTCAACTTATTACCTGGCGGCTATATTATGAGCTTTTTATGCTTCTCGGTACAATATTTATGTAGAAAAAATTTCAATAAAAATTTTCAGCTGCCTGTCAAGTTAATAATATGAAGGATTATTAGAGAGAGAAAAGATAAAGGGGAGGTTTAAACATTGCTGTCTCCGCTGAACTATATTATATCTATCCCTGAAACCGTGTTGAGTAAGAATGAATTTATATTTTTACTTTTACAAGTGGCCATTGATCCTGCTTAGAATTAATGGGATACTGTTGTTACCCGAAAAAAAACATTCTTAACAACACATTTTAAAACGCCTTTTCACTTCATTAGCTTCAAAGGATTATTTGAATATTTTTTAGAAACAAGGGTTTTTAAATTATCGCGCGGTATGCAGTCAGTTAATTTTAATTAAATATATTTGTCTAAAAAATATTACGCATATTTTAGGATGTATGTTTTAATAAGCATTTGATAGTAGCGTGCAGTCACGCTTCTCAGAATGGTTAGTGGCCTAGGCCTACTTATACTCTTATAATTCTACTATTTACTTTGATGAAAATGTTGCAACTGACTCACTATATAGATAAATTAATTACGGAAACAGTGATTACTTAATTTAAATACCTTTAAAATATTCATAAATCTTATACAAATTATTGAAATCAAACTGCAGCACAATGTTAGCTAATTACATTCGCATGTTGCTTGTATAAATTATTCTTTTTTATTTGAATTGTTGGACTGTTTTTTTTCACCAAGTATACTGTATATAAATAAAATACAGTGGTTCACATGTAAACAAACTAATTAATAAAATGCAACACGTTTTATTTGCCAATCGACCGACTTGCAATATTGTGATTAGCTGCTCCAGCAAATACATGTCGATTCTTCTACTGTACTATCTTCTCAGTAATACCAATGCACTGCAATTACCTATTTCCAGAGTAGAGTTCAGAAATCAATAAGACTCTACATACCACTTATTATCCCCTCATTAAAGGCCACAGAACGTGCACTTATTCTGCAATCTCTAAAAGCAATTTGCTATAATTAGCACGTTGTGTATAGCCTTCTCTGGCTGTCTCTCCACATCCATAGCAATTATTACTGAGATCCCTCAACGCTTCTGTCCCATTCAGCCGACAATTAGCCATCGTTATTGTTCTTTTTCGGAATATATTTACATTCGAAAATCGTTCAAATATTGGCCAATGATTCTCACTAATTTGTGTTTCTTTCTCTCTCCCTCGGGGTTTAGATGCCGCAGTCTGGCTGTGAGTTGCCTGGTATTGAATAACAATAATATTTGGTTTAATAAAACTGTTATCTCCACATCTCAAACAAAGATCCTGACCAACACAACGTTGTCTTATGTAAATCAGCTCGCCGTAACATCAGAATCGTTAAACGATTATAATACAATATTTTCCATATTTAACTTTTGGTATTCTAAAATTAATAAAAACATCTGGAGCTAATATATTATATTTATTTGATAGCACCGTAAAATTTTTTTGACTGATTAACTTAAATTAAATAAAGTTGTTTCTATTAAGTTTAAGTAGTAAGGAATCAGTTGATTTTACTGTTGTCCCAATTTTAAACCTACTCCCCCCCCACTCCCATGTTCAAATTGAAACCAATCTTTTAAGATTTTTGAAAAAAATAACGATAATTTTTTTAATATCATGATATACCGAGATGCTGAATACTATAACGTGTAGGCAAGTACACTGAATGTTATATTATTTGTTAATAATTAGATGGGGAAAATATTACTTGTGAATCACATATCGTTCAAACATAGGTAACCGAAATGTGAACATCAAATTGTAAGTCGGAAATTATTGCACAGTTGAAAGACAAACGTGTTTTTGAAATTTAAGGTTTATAGAGCGTCGCCTTTTTAAAGCCACTGAGACAAACACAGTTTGTATCGAGAAGCAATCTGTGAAGTTACTAATGGAATACCAAAGATTATATTTTAATGAAAATATTTTATTTATTTAAAATTAGCTGGTGTTATCTTTTGGAGAAAAATCAATCTATTTTAAATGTCAATTTGTTCTATTATTTGTGTTTTTGTTTGTAATTGCCAAGCTATTTGTATTATGTAGACTACTATATTATTATCTACAGATATCTTTTTACTTAAATTTAAAAAATACTTGTTCAGGTTGTACTGTTTAAAAAATTATTTATATTTAAATATATTTTTAAGTTGTCGGACAGTTCAAATTTCCCTTGTAAAAAGAAAAAACTTTTTCACTCATTTTAAATTGTACCTGAAATTGAATATTTGAGAAGAAATAAATATTACAGTTTAGATAATATCTATTAAAATAATAGATCAACAAAGCTTGAAAATTGTTATAGTTTCCAATATAGTTTTCCTAAATAAATTTTTTCAATAATAATTTTATATTTGAAGTGAAAATATATATTTTTTAATTTGCTATTAATCATTAAGATAGAGTAATTACCATATTATTTTAATATGTCTCAACATATTTTAACGAGACAGTGTTTACTTTACCATATTTATTTATTTGTTTGAATTGTCATAATCTGTTTCTTGTATGTGTATGTATTAATAACTATACTAATAATAATAATGTGAGAAAATGTTTCCGAACTTTTTTAATTCAGAAACAAGAAAGCGACATCAAAGGAATCAGCGGTGTAGTTCTGGCATTCTTTGTCGAACATTGCTTGTTAGACCTTACGAAATAATTTCATTAATGTTCATTATAGCACTGGCATCTAATCAACAGGATTGATTAAATGTAAACTATTCATTTTGATGAGTTTAGTTTTGATGTTTGAACAATCTTAATTAAGTTGGAGAGTAAAATGAGTGTTTTAATTAATTTTAGGCCGTTTTAAAGGCGTTCGTAGAAATACTGTCTGAAATGATTGAATTTTTTAGTCTAATTATGCACTCAATTTTAAAAATCCTTGACACATTTTAAACGTATATTTCACTTCTTATGAAAAAAAATCAACTCCCTGATCCCGTTACCACATCGAACCCAAGCATTGAAAATTAAAGCATTCTACGCTTTATCACGGTTTTCTATTTGATTATAATGCTATTGAAGAACAAAGTATATCCCCAATAAATTCATGTTTTAAGTACAGCTTTCGTTTGAAGAGTTTATGAGGTGAAATTCTGGAGGCATGACTAAGTCAACAGTTTTCCGGTTATATTTTGAGCATGATTCAATTGAATGTCTGAAATTCTACTTTCCAAACAGAATTGTTAATCTGCTCGGAATCAATCGATGCCATACTTTGAATGTGTACAATCATCCTCGCTTCTTTCTCGTCTATATATGTAACCTTTTCGCAGCGTCATGTTCATACATAATTGATGTACCTATCATATTATTATGTTCTTGCCAACGCTTCCCAATAAGTCGCTCAAACTGAATTTCCTCGGTTTTTCATTATTTTTTATACATAGAAGGAATATACCGTTTGTGGGCTCACATTTGTATCGTTACCCCAGCAAATTTAATTAAGTAGATATAGAAATATTGTTGTCCTTATTTTTTCTTAGTTTAAAAACAAAACTTTGACCACGATCCACTTTAGTTCGTGTACCTAATGCAGCAGACAGATATCTTCTTAATTGCAGATGGTGTTTATCTCAACGACATTATATTATAATTGTATAGGCACCTATTTATTTGTCTCCAATAAAAATTAATTTAAAATGTAGACAACAATGTCCAAATACAAACAAATTTTGGATCATATTTCTTTTGGAAACAGTAACATAATAGCTGAGACATTTGTCAATTTTCTTGAATATATTTAAAGGCTGCTATCCTTCTTGTTCGGAATATATACCATACTTTGCTAAATAAAATACTCATCAACAATATTGTATTCGTCATTTACATGACTGGAGTTTGATAGTAAACAATAATGGTTACCTAAACGATTATATATTGGTTTATTTAATTGTTTTATTTATTTATGGTTGATTCTTCACCGATGAATTTAGTTATTTGTCTATTTGAATTAGTGCCATTTTTAGTGAACCGTATGATTTCAGATACTCTAAATGATGATAAAAATATAACTTATGTAATCAAAACAATGTTAAATATAGAACTATCTATATTAATAATTTTATTATGCTATCTGTTAAATTAAAATAAATTAAATTCATTTTTCTTGTACTCATAAACCTATCGAATTTCTTTTTTGAAAAATGCTTAATCTTAAAAATATGACTCCGCTTTGTCAGATTTTATCAGATCTACCGATAAAAAACTAACCACACATTAATTCACTCCGTGAAACAATACCGATGTTCCAAATTCCAATCTTACGAAATTGTCAGATTATCTCTGTCTATGTTTATATTAATTTGTCCATATTTCATTCTTTTGTTTGCACAAGGAATGTTATTCCTCGCGTAAATTATTTTAATGTTTAGTCATAATCTGTTTTCGGCTTTGATCTTCGTTCAAAGATTTAATAATTTAGCCGTGACTGACCTTTGCTATACTTTGAAGTGATAAATGGGGGTTAACATAACATTCTAGGATCCTCTCGGGTTTTGTCTCAATATTGCGTGCCAGTTTTGTGGTTACAACCTCATTGTTGTTACAACCTCAGCTGTGCTATTGTTTTTTCGGACTTATATTGGCAAATAATCACTTTATTTACTATCATAAAATGTAAAGTATATTTTTCTCTATTGGCATTTTAATATTAAGATATTAAAAAATAACTATTTCAGACTGGTGAAATATTTTCCATTACCTGCATGGCCTATTGTTCAAGAAATGTTAATTTTCAAAACATTTGGAATTCTAATTTACAAGCTTTCCGTCGATTTTAATTTTTTCGCAATGTTTAGATTTGTTTCTGAATAAAAAACATTACTTTTAAGATTAACTGTACGAATTGAGGACAGTAAAAGTGTTGCTTGGCTATTTAAAAAAAATTAAAGTTGTATATTATTATATTACTATATAGCATGAAGTTAATAACCAGAAAGCTTTTATGTATATAGTTGTGGTATTATATTTCTTTTGCATTTTATTATTATGTATGACTTATAGAAACGTTTTATATGCTTTGCCGGAAGACACAAAAAGTTTCCATAACGTTGTGCTTCTGGATTTATTTAGTTATTTTAATGTTATTGAACTTTAATGTGGTATTATAGATTCTAATGTTTTATCACTTGCTAACAACGTTAAAATGAACTAAATTAATTACGGTTTTTGATTTCTAATCGGAAGTATGGTTTGGTTCTTTTTGTGTATTACTCCCGCATCCATTAATAATGTCACATAATTTACAGTTGGCATTCATTACGCTATAGTGTTTGCTTCACAAGATTATATTATGTTATTCGAATTAATATAAAAACACACATTAATTCAGTTTATTTGCCGCTGTCAAATGTTGTAGACAATTCGACTGGATTTGATATTTGTTAGTGACAATTAATTATAGAAATATGTTACCTTGTTTTTATATGGATATATAATATTGAAGTCGACATTTTTAGCAGTTATATTTTATATAAAATGTATTATATACAGGGTTATGCATATGTTGTTCCTTAATATATGTATAATTAAGGTAATTACAATAATTAATAATAATGATATCTATCACATACTTAATTGTAATCAAAATAAAATAGAATTATAGATGTCACATAACATATAAATAATATAAACTCAAAAACTGTTTAACTAGACTTTATATATGCAAAGCCGTACCTATTAGAACACCCCACAAAATATTGAACATTGCACACGTCCATTTTATAACTTATTTTAAAACATGTTTAACATGCTTTTAACAATTAACCAATGAAGTAATAGTCGAGAATGCCTTTTTTATATTCTATGTTTTAAAATCCGCAATTTTTTCAACTTTTCTTATTCACGCTGTAACTAGTGCAAGGCATTGCCACCGATGAGACATAGTGGCAAATTAATGCATTTACCAGGTATTTAAGACAAAGCTTATGTAATTAATAATTGATGCATGTTTGTACAACACGCTATACAAGTACTTTGCGGTGATTGGAGTTTTTATTTATCACTCTATGTTTACATGACAACCATGTTGCCGCTATCAGGGCAAAGAGTACCTATCTAGTCTTCGTGTTACCAAAATATAAAGAATTAATTCAGTGAAAAGTTGTGATAATTTTCATTCCTTCCTTCTGAATATGGTCTGCGTTAACCCCATTTCATTGTCTTCTGGTTCTATAGCTACAGCCCCGGCTAAACCTCGGCTAGTCCGCAATAATAGCGGCGCAGCCGACACTGGACCGGTCAATGGTCGGCCCAGAGACAAGATCGGTGAGTTCTGGGGGAGGACAGAGAAGGTGTTATGGTGGCGGGCGGTGCTTGCATGGCTGGGTTTGGTTGTATAATAATGATACAAATATATATTATATATATTATCAATAACAGCTGCTGTCTTTGATTAGCAAACTTGTGATAATTTTGTGATATAAAGGACACGAAATAACTGGTCTAATAACCGACATAAAATATCAAAATGATTTCCATGTGGTTTCAGTGCGATCCTTTAAAAAATGTTTTTATCTGGTTTAGTTGTAGTATGAAACAATTTTATTGTTTTTCAATTAATGAACCTTGATTTAAATTGAAGGAATTATCTATAATGTAATATTAATCATAGTAATATCCACAGATAATGTATTAGTGTTACATATTGAGTTAATATATTATCTGGTTAAAAATGTCGATATTCCGTTATTTATCGCTTTTTTTGTTTAGTTTTTGTTTTTGTCTTCTACAAATTAATTCCAATTTATCAGTCAACTTAGTTGATTACAATGATTCGCATCCTTTCATCTGAATTTGGACTAGTTTTAAACATAACTAATGCATTGTTTTGGTTTATATATCAGCCATCTGTTATTTTTAATTATAACGTGATTTTACGTCTTTTATATAATATAAGGATAAAGTAAAACTTATTATATTATCGTATTATGCAGTCTAAAATAAATGTCGACGTATTTTGTCTACATTTATAGAAGTATTAGCATGCATTATTACGTGGATAAAGTTTTTCGATAATTAATTTGATACAAAAAATTGGTTAGAAATTCTAAATTCAACAGCTGTATAGTACGTGGATTATGCTTGTCTAGATGCTTTTATCAAAAAAGTTTCAAAAATAATTTACCAACAAATCAATAAACACATAACATAATACAGTCTAGATACATACAATATATATAACTTACTGTTCCATTGAGAACCCACTAAATTATCAAAAATATTCATTTTTAGAAACGATGAGATATTCTTGTCTTTCCTATGAAGATTTATGTTTCGACTAATTAACTCGTTTCTTTGGTTAAAATAACATAGTTTTACATCAACCCTTCCACAGATCAGTATTTTCCTATCTCCGATATTCTGCATGTTATGTAGGATATTTGAGAACACTCCTGTATGTTTTACGCATCCAGAGAATGAAATTTGTAGAAAACACAGCGGTCAGGGGAACGTGCAGTTGCCGTACGAAGGTTATTTATAATTTATTCGTTTATATAGATTACGTTCACTGAAAATAATTTAACTCTCGTTCCTGTATACAGAGTTTTATTTTTATTTTATCGTTTTCTTCATGTTTTAATTGTATGAATATAATTCTTATGATATCTTTTTTGAATAGATTTTATTTACTTATGCACTGTTTATCATTCTGGTTTATAAATATCATATTATAATCTAAACTATTAACAACTTATTAATAATAATGGCTGTATTTATATCCATATTTGTATCACTTTTTAGTTCGGTTTATGGGAACATTATATTATTTTTTGTTGAACATTATATATTAATAGTTCATTGCCACAGCGTTGTTTATACTTAATTTGTGATTAATTATATTATATTTAATTTTTATATATTTATATATTTATATACCTATATAACTTATATATTTATTATATGTGTTTTATTTTCCCACAAAAAAATTATACTCTGATGTATTTATTATTTGCACCATCTCTCAAAGTTGAGCGGTACATATGCTGTCGAGTTAAATATTTAAGAAATCCCTGCTCAATAAAGTTATTGAGTTTCGGTTTTTATTCATTACGAGAAAAATTATCGGTTAATATTTATCATCAAAACGAAATAATGTATTTCAGTTTGCCGATAATAAAACGTTGTATAAGGTTTTCGATTAAAATAATTAAATTTACAGTTGTGTTTAAAATTTAAAACATCATCAGGTATCCCTTTGAAAGATTTAATTCGAAATATCAAAAGACTTTAACTAGTGTCCTGTCGTACGGCCTTAATATTTAGCACGTATTTTGTAATATCTCTAAATCTAAGAAAAATTCGATCATACAGGTATTCCTAATGTTTGAAAAAAGAGGAGAATATAATACAAAAAATTTAACATTTAAAATATGTTGATTTTTAAAGTGATATCTGTACCATATTTTTTAATAATCAATATATTGAAAGGTATATGATATTAATTTGAGTCATATTTTATTTTCTATGATTTTGGTATGTATTAAATTATTGTGACTCATTTTTATCATGATCAGTATCTATATAGCTGATTTATTTTATATGATGCACACTCATGTTTAATTTACCGACATCTAAAATTGAAATTAAAATAATTCAAAAGGTCAAATTTTTAAACATTGTAATCCAATCAATGTATTCAGTTCGATATACTTTATTATAATAATAGTTACTAAAAATTGATAACTCCAGCAGAATAATTATATTGTCAATGAAAAATCAATTGATATGTTTTCTTAACATAAAGGACCACGAAACCGAGAACACGAACGTTGAAAAACACATGTTAGTTTACTTATCCAGGCTAAAGTGAAAATATTTTTCTGTCGAGTTTAAACACACGTATTTTTATTATAAGAACATTCCTCCAGAAAATGACCTTACATATTATACAAGTAATAGACCCAATGGAAGACGTGATACAGTCCATTTTACTATTTTTAACAAACCTTATTTAATTTTTGTGAACTTTGCTATAAAAGAACCTCGCTAAACTGTATACCGTACTGATACACCGTACAGCCAGATTTCGTTCACTCCAACTACCCACTATAACGTGCGAGAGATGGTGTACCAACAATTTTGCTTGGTGTTACAGGGCGGGGTGGTCCCTCTACCCCCTCCCCCTTTCACCCTCTTACACCGCGCTTGGTGACGGCCCCCCCCCCTTCCCAGGTGCCCAAAGCACCACCAGCAACAACAACCCCCCCTCCTCCTCCACCACCACCACCTCCTCCTCCACCAAGGAGGCTCAACACTGGACCTTCCCTGCGAGCAATCACACTGTATACAGCAGCAGCAGCGGGTCTGACCGGGGCTCACGGTCCTCGTCCTCGAGTGGACGCGACGATTCTGACACTTGCGCCGAGGAGTATCCAGTTGAGAGAGGGGAAGAGGAGGAGGGGTCAGTGTCGCTGGAGTCCGCTAAGCCGCAGCAGAGACATCATGCCAACTGTCGAGCTGGCCGGAGTTGTTTAACAGAGGAGGAGCGTCAGCATAACAGCTACTTTGAGCGTCGGTTGCCGTCGTCGTTGGCTGCTGCAACTGTTCATGAAGGTGGCGGGGCTTGTGTGCCGAAATCCGAATCATCGACGCGAGGAGGAGGAGGAGGAGAGAGTTTAGCACGACCATTGCTGCCTCAGTTTAGTGGGCCGCATGTGCAACATCGACAGGATGGAGGTAGTTTGGCTGGTCGTTGGATGGATAGATGGATGAATGCTTATTTTGTGTTGTTGGTTCTCGTGTGCGGTTAGCGCATTCTTGCGATTTGTTGTAGTAGACGAAGAAATCTTCAGACATATAGACTGATCATAGTATTAAAAGAAGTTTACTGAGTATTTATTTTAATATGAGTGAATTTCTTAATACTAATTATTTAGGTTTAATATAGAGCATTGTATTTTAAGCATTTAAAAATTCCAAGTAAATAAATTATTTAAGTTTTTTTTAAATATTTCGTAAGATGTCAGGTATAATTAAATTTCCAATTATATATATATTCTTATATTTTAAAGAAATATTTTACTCATTTTAGTTGATAAATATTAACAATTATTAACAACTTGAATTATATTTTAGTTAAACAAGACATTTCTTAATAATATTTCTGAATTATTGGTATCAAGAAAATCAACGTATAACAAAGTATAATTAACAACACTGCATTTGGTGTAGTGGAGAACTATCCATGACAGTTATTACATTGGAGGCATCCATCTTGACAAACTTCGTGCAGATGTAAATAACTAGATATACTAGATAACTAGATGTAGATAACCGTCTCATCTTCTTGCCTTTCCTTTTCGTACTTTTCCCCTTATTAACAGTGTTAAATACTTTCAATTTAGTGTTTATTTCTAAGCTTACTTTCATGTTTACATTGCTGCACTTACTTATTTATTCGGTCTGCATGTTCTTATTTATTGCCGCACGTTCTTACTAATTCTTGCATGGCATTGCTCGCGTTACTCTGCTACCAACATTATTTCTGTTTTATTGATGATTAGTACAAATGTTAGATTATACCTTCTGGTGTTTCTAATTTAATTTAAATTAATTATTCTTTCGATTGACTGAGTTTCCGATTGAGTCTAGCCTGAGAGTTAAGTATACATTTTTAAGACATTTTTATAATTGTCGCGCTGTACTTTTATGTAATTTAAATTATTTTGTTAAAAGTAAGTAATTTTGTTATTAAAATAATACATTTAACCTTTTTAATACATTATAATTTGATAACATATTTGTATTGTATGTAGGCCTGTGTACAAATGTCTTTTATTTTCAACAACAAAAATGTCAGCGTATTATATTTAAAATATATACAATAATATTATATACAAAAAACAGACTATGAGTTGAACGATTTATCCGACTCTTAAGCTAGTGCTTCAACCCCCACACCACATTCACCATTTTCTCAGTATCGGCTTCGTAGACAACATGGGTATTCCTCGATGTAGTATAATATATCAGTCTCTTGTTTGGTTGAGCATCATTGCCTGTCCTAATTATTGGTCGATTTCAAGATTCTTTATCACAATTTGGTTTGGGGGAGGGGGGGGGGGGGAACGGGCCCCGGATTAATCAATGGGAAGAGTATAGTCGC
>JAUZND010010331.1:0-29307 GCA_034780555.1 Coelogynopora nodosa
CATAACTTTTGAACAAAATAATATTTTTTCATTCTGTTAAAAAATGGTTTAATAACTTTTAAATGCGGTCATTTTGATATATAAAACGTCTTTGTAGGTGGTGTAGTTCTCCATTTGAATCTGGTTTTGAATCTGGAATAAATGTTTCATACATTATACAATAAGTAAAATAACTTTAAATTTATTTTTAAAGAGATTTTTAATAATAATATATTTATATTTATTTAAATTCAAACATATTTTTATTTTAAATAATAATATTAACAATTAATTTAGTAAGTTATTTTGTTATATTATGTGTCACACACAAAACATAATTATTATGTTGTCAAAATAAATATTTAAGTATAGTCTCTATTTCATTTAATGTTGTTTGAATATATCTAATAAATATTTATTTTTATTATATACTAAAATTTTCTATTATTTACTTAAATTTTTAAAATACTTTTATTTATGTTTATACTGACAGTATTTAAACTGAATTTACTTACTATGTTTATATATGATATTATAATATTGTACATTAATAATATTTGGTTGATATTTTAATATTATATTTTTGAATTGTACTTTAAAAATTAAAGTAATATGTAGGTTTTGAAATGTTCAGTATATTATATTTGAGTAATTTCAAATGTACAACATATTTTTATCTGACTTTGAGTATCTTGACAAAGCAGATACCCACACCACTATAAATGGATTCCAAAAATACTTAATTCTGATTTTCTGATAGAAAGCAGAATATTAATTGTTATTCAGAGTGTATCTGGTTTCAATTTAGTTAATACACTGAACAGTCATCATAAATAAGTAATTACCACCAAAAACATGTTTTGCTAAGTCTCTACTTTTCTTGAAAATCATGGACACAAAGGAAACACCACTGACACTAATAGGAACTTTTCCACAGAAGAGAAAACCAGAGGAAAACACTAAAATAATATTAATGTGCAATGTTTTAAGAATTTCAAACAGTTATAATGCTTATCATTTGCATGAAAACAAAAAAGAAACATACTATGCTAACATAACATCAAATGTAAAAATCTACAGCAAAGAAAACAGGACAACAGAAACTTTCAAAGCTCTAAATACACTGACATGCGAAAAAAGAAAGACACCAATTGCTATCACCCACAAATTGTGTACTTATATTATGAAACCAATTCAAAACTATGCTTACCTCTAGGGAGCCAGATGTAAACATTGATGGAGCCAATGATACCCATCCTTTCTCCTTGATGGAAACTAAGTCAGAAGTTGGAATCAATGAAGTACTAGCTGAACTGCATAAACTACCAGAAATCCAATAAATACTCATTTAGAAATGAAAATGCACCAACA
The DNA here is from genome assembly GCA_034780555.1 of Coelogynopora nodosa. NCBI lineage: Eukaryota > Metazoa > Platyhelminthes > Proseriata > Coelogynoporidae > Coelogynopora > Coelogynopora nodosa. The sequence continues at coordinate 1,351 of JAUZND010010331.1, forward strand.
TAATGGCTAATATTACAGATTGTATCTATTTTTGAGTAAGGGGATTGCAGGGAAACTACAGAAGAATTTCCCTTATAAGGTCTTATAAATGTATTTGACAGCAAAACTTTACAATGTGATTTTGCTGGATAGAATACTCCCATCACATTAACCCACTACAATGCCCCAACCAAAATGTCCTTAGACCTGGTTGAAGCACCACTGAACTAATATTTGCTCTTAGAAAAATCATACAAGAATGCAGCATTAGACAAAACCACAATTGTTTCATTATGTTCATAGACTTTTTTAAAGCCTTTTACAAAATAGAGATTATACATTTTAAATATGACATACCCTGTAAATGAGTGACATTGTATATTAACACCCGTGCCAATATCATCACTCCAGTTAGCTCTGCAGTGAAAGCTATTTATTACATCATGGGCATATTTCTGTTAATTATGGGTTTTTTTTCTTTTAAAATGTGAACTTTAAAAAATTATTTTACAGTTTCTTATGCTCTATTTTTTAATGACAGCTTTATGTGCCACATATGTGCTGTTTTCATATAAATTTTGTATGATAAAATAAGGATAATATAAAATTTTAAAAAATATTGTACAGAAAAATGCAAAACTAGTATAATTTGAAACCATTGTTGTTTTAGTAGAAACATTACTAATATGAATATACTTATTCATTCCCAAAAAGCCAAATTATATTAGATCTAAATTACAATAAGTTATGTAAATTAAGTCAGAATGACATTTCAACAGTTGAATATAAACAACATTTTTTGTATAAAACTAAATATTTTTTATGTTGTAGATTATGAACATTTTATGACATATACCCTTTATGTTATTTTTCAGAAATCCAATTGGAACTCCACATTTTAGAAATTCCACTTTAAATTTTCCATTTATGAATAATTAAAAAATCAGAAGTTTTAATTAACACATATGCTAAAGATTATAATATTCATATTAAATTAACTAAATTAATATGTATACTAAGAGAGTCAGTTTATTAAAATAATTATTTGGTTATTGAAATTTGGTTTCAAATATAAATAAAACATTTTAACTTCTTTCCTTACCAAATTCCCTACCTTTTTTATTAGCAGAATAAAATAGATGGAATTATTAAAAAAAAACATTTACATGTATTTAAATTATTATAGTATATTTTTTCCATTACCTAGATTAATATTTGTCAATCAAACCAATTATAACAAAATGTTGATTCTAATAGTTTTCTGAGCATCTATTAGTCACAGTAGTTCTTTATTACTGTTAAGTTTTTAGATAGTACATATTATTATGAATATACATATTTAACCACCTTCTTTTTTACTTTATTATTATTTTTCAATTAAGCTGTTTTTGTATATTAATAGAGTACTTTTAATTAATTCTGTTTACTATTACACAACCATTTCCAGGTCGTTTTGGCAATCAAGTTGAGCAGTTTCTGGGTATACTTGCACTTTCCAAATATTTAAACAGAACACTTGTACTTGCTCCCTGGATTGAGTATCATCCTAAACTTCCCGAGGGATCTGTAAGTAATTCACTAGTATCATATTATTCATCACATTCAATGTGTTCAAAAATGGTATAGTTTATTATGTGCATGTGAAACTTGCATTCAATTCATTACATGCCATTCAAATTTTTATTATTTTCATTAAATTGTTTAATATTGTTTAGTTTAATTAATATCTGCTTATGTGAGACACTCATAAAATTTAAAAATTATCTGGTTTGTGCACCATATAATTTATACAAGATAAATAAATGTCTCTCTATATATTTACACATTTCTGTAATAGGGACTCAGGTGTGAACCTAACATTTTGCTTGATGAGGAGTTTAATAACCCATTAGGCACTCAGACCTGAGACTTTATTAAAAAAAGTAAGTTACTGGACTTTACTCAGAAATAAGCCGATTTTCCACTATATCATTACACAAAATTATTTGATTTAGGCGCCTTACATCCTCAAATGGGTGCATGCCTTCTAGACCTCGCCTCCTAGATCTGTCATTGGGAATTCCCTCTCACTTTACAGCTTGAGAATGAAATAGAATTAGACACAAGCATTATAATGTTTGTATGCTCAAATGAAAACATCTGGATTATACATGACTAAATATATTAATTTATAATAATGGTTGGATCATGGAACAGGATCAGGTGTACAGTTTAGGTGTGTCTTGTTTATAGTTACTGTATAACTTAGAAAAATTACAAAGGCATGATTGATTATTTATCTAGAATCCAGTTTGTGCCATTACTAAAAAATTATGAATATTAACTATTAATTTCTATTTTATTTACATGTTTGTACCTTTTATGCCTTAAATCGACGTAATTCAATTATCCATAATTTACTAATGATATATACTAATAGTATTATTGAATAATGTTACAAAGCCAATTCAAACTAATGTCAATGGCCTATGTCTTCAAATTATTTCTTTCTTATATGCATAATTTCACTTTAAAACTATTTGGAAAAGAATTAGTTTAGAAATTATACTTTGTAAACTATTTGAATGTAAAGAAACATTAACATGTAATTTCTTATGATAAAGTAATATTATTGTCATTGAGTGTTGAAATTTAGTTTAATTTCTATTAGTTGATTATTTTCATTGTTTTTAATGTTACAGATTCGTGTGAAATTTTCTGACATTTTCCAAGTTAGTTCTTTACAAACTTATCATCGAGTCATTCTAATGGAGGATTTTATGGAATATCTTGCCGATCACATCTGGCCACCTGCACAGAGGAAAGGTAAATAAACATTGTTTCTTTAAGAAATAAACATTTTATGGTTGAAACTTAATATGGAGACACACACTGGTTAAATCACTTGTTGAAATGTAGAAAGTCTATTGTTATATAATTTAGAAAAATGTATGCTTACTTTAAAATCATTAGGATTGGAAAAACATGTACTATTTTACCACAAAAACATATATAGTAATATTGTTCTAACATATGAATGGTTAGCATGAAATGGTTAAATCTATATTGTTCAATGCATATTCTTTAGCTTATTGAGAGGCTTTTTTAAGCACAGTAATACAGATTTAAAATTTCATCACTAATCAGTTAAGTATTGATAAATCAAATATATTCAACAGATTTGTTGGATATATTATCAATTTTTTTTCTATGTTATTTACAGTTTTCTGTTATGGTCATCGTAGTGGTGACGAAAAACCACAAGATGGCGGGTGCAATGCTAAGAGTGGCAATCCATTTGGGCCATTCTGGAATCACTTTGATGTCAGCTTTATTGACTCTGTGTTTTATGGCAGTTTGAATTCAAACAAATGGAACCAGAGGTGAGTGAGAAAATATGGTATTATCAATTATGTATGGAATGGTTATTATCCTAAGTGTTAACTTATATGAATATGAAATTGATTGTGTTTTTTTATTTATTTCTGCTAAATAAATGTTACATTTTAGTTTGCTTACTTTTGCAGTAATGCTTAAAAAATTAACTGGAATTCAAGATTAATGAACTTTTTAAAATTAATTTACAAGTTTTAAATGCACGCAGAGATAGTGAAATAGGTAGAATTTATATCTTTATATTGATTAGATAACTTTGGTTTGTGTTTAATGTATTGCTACATAAATAATTAAATTGTAATCGCACTTACATAATATACAAGTTTTATTTATTTTGTTAATATAATATTAATATTGTATTGCATAAGTGTAATTTAGCCTATTACTATCATTAACTATATAAAAACAATGTAAATACTAATATAAGTTTTATATTGTTTTTTTATAATCTAGTATATATAATAGTAGCTAATATAATTTTTTGTTCCAAAACTACCTCCAAGCACTTGGATCTGCTACAGTGACTGTAATTAAATAACTTTAAAACATTTAGAGTAATCAAGTAACAATCTGAGTAAAAATTCGATTGCGTTACCAGTTAAAGTATGCTGTGAAAGTTAAAAAAATTAAACGAGACATATTATAATGTGTCAAACGTCAAACAATAGATATAACAGATTGAAACAATAATAATTTTATTACAGAATGTGAAAAAATGGTTACGGAACTGAGAAGGAGTTTACTTAAATTTTCTGGTTTTTATAGAGTTACATTTAAAAATTAGGGAAGTGTTTTTAAAATCAGGAGAATGCCTTTTTAAATTGTAATTGACAGCAATAACCTTAGACCATTAATAAACAGTCCTGAATATTATACCATGCTACGTTAAATCTATATTAATTTAACATTCAATTCACAGAATTCAAAAGGCATAATAATATTTAGGAAATAAAAACCCATGCACTAATACATACACATAGGTATATTTTATGTTCCCCAGATTTCCCGCTGCTACGTACCCGGTGGTGGCATTTGTGAGTCCTCCGGTAGCCTTCCCTGCAACCGACGAGGACGCCTCCCTTCAGCGTTATCTCGTCTGGTCGGACGCTCTTCGTAGACGTGGTGATTCCTTCATCAGAGACAACATACAGCTGCCTTATGTGGCACTTCACCTCAGGAATAATGTCGACTTTGTGAGTTTCTCATTGGAGGGAGCTGATTTTGTACTGATATATAGTGGGTAATCTATTTTGGTGTTGTATATACGATAATTGCGCAGGCCGTGGATAAGTGGCTACTGACTGATGGTGACCGATTGCTATAGAAATAATAGTTTTATTTAAAGTATTGGATGTACAATACATGTTTCAATTTGGCTTTATTCTTACTAACTCGTAAAAAATTTGTAAAAGCTTGCAACGATCATGAATTATAAACATCAAGGTGATCATACATGCAAGATAAGTCTGTCGCCTACTAATATTAATGTATATATATATTCCATTAGGCCTACTATCCTTTATGAATGAAACGGAAAGATTATTATCAATCTTAAGAATATATAAAATGTTACCAAAACAATAAAATATAGAAATTTATTCGAATTTGAAGCGGCAATAATTAATGTTCCAAATACAATATGCGAAAGGTGACACAAATGTTACATATTAAAAACCATTTAAATATGTTACAGGAAACAACTTATTATGTGACTGAAAAGATAAATAGGATTCGGATTATTTAATTGAATAGAGTAAACCTTTAGCGATGTGTCCATTAACGGAGAAGAAACCAATATCTAAATCTCATACATGATCGGGGTTAGCTTTTATAAAGGCGTCTTCGATAATATGGCTAATGTTGTAATACCAAAGAGCATAAACAGCTATACCTTATTGTAACAAAGATACTGTGTTATTTAATCATGTTTTTTTCAACTCTTTTCTTTCTATTGATTTATATTCTAGCTAGATAATTTACAAATGTCATAAAAATTATAACATTCGACGTATTATTCAGGCCACCCTTTGATCATGTATTAAATCGGAGATGTTAATTTTGTTCAGTTAAACAAACCGATTCCTTTTTATGTTTTCAATCATGTAATACATTTTCCACTTTCATTATGTAACATTTGTGACTCTCATATATTTGTAACTTCAATTCCTTCCTTTAATTCATGACTATGGCTTAGGAAGACCGAAAGGTAACTTTTGATTTCCTCATTTTTATTATGATTTTTGTAATACCAATATTTTACAATTAATGTTTGTGAATTCAATTAATATCGGTCAGTGTTTTATTTTTCTCTATCAATCACAATGTTTGCCTCATTTTCGAAGATTTAATAAATGTGTGGCAGAACACAATTGGTTGTTTTTTAAGACTTGTTTTTTTACTTAAATATGATAGGCTCATTTGTTTTTTAAACTGACTTTAAATAGCATCTTTTAACACCACTGCTCAGAAAACTCTTTCAAAACCGACGAAGACAGACTTTATTTACAGCAAGACACTCAGTAATGTCATCTTTGTCTCAGCAACTAACGGTCACTCCTATAGTAAACCCTTCGCCCCCTTGTCCCCTCCCCTGCACCACAGATGCGGGCCTGCCAGGAGATGATAGTGGAGTACAAGATACCCCAGTTATTCGCGAGCAACCAGTGCACCGGGCGGCAAAACCAGAACGGCCCTCTCACCCTGGAGATGTGCTACCCCAGCCGGGCCACCGTTGTTGCCGCCGTGAGACTGGCCTTGGACGGGGTAGATGTTGGCGGGAGGACGATTTTTGTGGCCACAGACTTTGACCCGATGATCGGGGAGTTACAGACTTTGGGGGTGAGGGGCTGCTCTTTATTGTTTTCTGATGGTTCAGCGTAATTCTGTATTTTTTTGTCGAGTTTTAGTTTATTATTTTTAATGGTTCAAAGTTATCTGTGTTATGTTTGTCTAGTTTTAGTGTACCATCTATAATTTTTTAGTGTGGAGACTTTTTCGTGTGGCTAAAAATGTCTCCCAGTTGCCGGCGTTTCGATGTATATGATTTTATATAGTTTTAGTTTGATATATAATTTGTGAATTTTACGTATATGTAAATCATTACTTACTATGTATGGAAACGAACTAAATTTATGCTAAAAAATATGAATAATTGAGTAATTAATGATTAACGGCTTTGTGTAGAATATATCGCTATAAAATTTATTTTTATTTATCTAAATTTTAACTTACATAATTTTTCAATATTCACGTATTTGCTATAAGTGGCGTACACATGTCGCGAGGGTCATCAGCGGTCGGCCAACAACATAACGGATTTGGTGATAATGTTTTCAAAATCTATGTTTTATAATTTTAACAATATTATTTGAATAAATGGTTTCATGCTACTTACAAATATATCAGTAGTGAAATTTTACTATTGGGTAAATACACAATTATATGCGATTGTCAAATGTTGATCGGATAGCTGTTCGTCGTATGTCACCATCTGCGCCAACCCTTGAGCAAAGTGTAGTTTTCTGGTGCAAAAGCATTTTTCATCGATAGTATCAAGATTACGCCTATTAATGCGTGAATTGAGAGCTGTCATCCGATCTCTGAGACATTCAACCCGCTGTGCAGTTGAGTGATGACGTGCGGTATCCCAACTGTTAGAATTCGACAAGTCATGCTTTCAGATAATTTCATCAAGTCTGATCATTTTCTTCACAAGTTACTGTCTTCATAAATCGATCTTTCAACTAAATCAATGTTGCCTTTTTTTTAATTGACTCACGGGTCTTCTACTACGACCTACATCATTGAAAATCTGATTTTTCTTTGGCCTTTTAAAATGATTTAATAATTTAACGTTTATTTGTGTTTATATATAATTTAGAATATTGCATTTATTGTTCGTACAAATATATGAGTAGTCATCTATTAGTAGTGTGTTTAATTTAAATAGACCGGTTTTTATTTTTCATCTGAATTATTCATATTATTGATAGTATTCTTTGGCAGTAGGTTTATATCTGTTTTTAGCATTTCTTGTGTCTGTTAGTTATATGTTAATCTGGTATTTTATTTGTTTCAATGGATCATGATTAAATAGATGCAATGTTGTAAACATTTTCAGAGTAAAATTGTGTCAGTCGGATTAGCTATTTTCGAATGATAGTATTTATTTGTTTAAACAACTTTCGTTATTAGCAAAGGAACTTCACATAACCTATCATGTATCTTATACACATATTTTTTTGACAGTCATATTATGTTATGTAGATATACTTATTACACGATTACACGATTACTTCCAAATTTTATTTACTTCCTAATTAAATTTTAAAACAAATTCTGTTGTCAAAATGTTATGTTTGTTTTGAAATTATTTCAAGTGAACATAAATTCTAATATGGCATGTTGTTGTTTAAACAAATAATGAATATTGAAAATATTTTAATGGCCTATAAATACATCATAGGCATTATATACAGAACATTTAGTGACAGTCGGTTATGTGGAGAATCGCTACTTACTCTATCATTCAATTTGATATCAATTCAGTTGATATCTCTATTGTGCCAATATTAAGACCGTTGTTTATGAAGTGTTTTTTCTCGTCGCTGCACTATATTCACTTTCTACTTGTTGCATAGGAGTCACATTTGCTCTAACATCCATACTTTAGCCGGTTTATACTTATATTGCAGAACTTCTGTGCTGACATTGTTAAAAAACCAGACGGTTTTCATTTATTCTCTGCTAATTGGATCATTTTTTATAAGTATATGTAGTTATACCTACGCAGTGAATAATAATATATAATGTTGTCAATTTAGCACAACATGAAATACTGATTTTGATTTTATAAAATTCCAATGTATTTTTTGTAGTGATTATTCATTACATTTACAATTAATGACTTAATTAAAACAGTTATGTAATAGTGTCAATTTGTTTAGATTTATTCTTTACATAATAGGCGTTACTTTTAGAAGCTTAAATGTTTGCTCGATCACAAATCGAGACTGTTCTCTCTATCCTTTTGACCGTACTATATACATTAAAAAATGAGACACCTCAATAAGTAATTACAATTAAGCAATGATTGCCTATCATTTAAAGTTTTTATTATTTTTTTGTAAAAATTTGTGAATATATTTGGGGAAAAGTTATCAAATTATAATATTTTATACATTATATATGTTTAAGTTTGGTATTAGAATAAATTTGACTCTTAGTAATTAGATTTCTTTAGTTGGAAAATACTTAGCATTATATATTGTTTTAGTGATGTAATGTATTTAAGTTTCTACTTTCATAGACTGAAGATATCCATAGCAATTAAATGGTCTATATTTAAATATATTTTATAATAATCGTATAATAATTTAAATAATTATATGTTTAAAAATACTGATTGAAACGCTTATAATTTACTATGTAAACATCATCATCAAAATCCTCCGCCATATTTTCAGGTGAATGTAATATCCAACTTCCCGGATGAAAACAACCCGTACTTAGACCTTTACCTTCTTGCTCAAGCCAATTCAACTGTTCTGAACTGTGTTTCAACATTTTCCGCATTTGTTAAACGCGATCGGGATAACCATAAGCTTCCTTCGACCTTCCTCGCCTTCCCCCACCCTTCCAATGTGCCAAAACTCCCAGTGAATCATGTTAACGGCGATCTTTGACAGCATCTCAATTGATCCAAGCTGGTTTTCGTTAGTTATATTATATACACATCAAAGGTTCTAAATTCAATTTTTACATACCGGTGAAACGTTATAATTACCTACAGCCAGAAGTATGTTGGTCATAAACACTGTTTTTACTATTTACATAAATTATAATGCATCGTACATATTTTTCTGCATAAAATAAACTGTCTAGAGGTTAAATTATATTCATTGAATGTTAACTGAAGATGATGTGTAAACTATACAATGAACTTTAATGTAATGGCTACAATTTGTAAACGAAAGAAAACATTCTACTTTATACTATGTATAATTACAAGTTCATACATTTATATTGGCTGTTCCTACAAAAATATAACTCAATTTTATTATAGAAACCATTTGTTAATCCATTTCAATATTTCATCTAAAAATCTAGTTTATAATCGATTTAAATGATCGCTCTCACATCCTTTCGAATTTTATAGTTTATATAAGTTACTTTTTTTTTAATTTTAGGAAATAATTATTTGATTTCCACTTTTCTGGATAGTTTTGTGTTTAATCAGCTTTATTCATAGAAATGAATAGATAATATCCAGTTCTATAATGGTTTCATTATACTGATTTCAATTTATAACAGAAATGTTTTTAAAGTTGTATAATACTTTTTTTCTGTTTTAATTTAGATTTACTCATGGGGCAATACTATGATATCATTATTTCTTTGTTATTGTAGTGCATTTCTGACAATAGCCAAACAGAATATATATTCGTTGCTGAACAGTGAATAAGCTTGTATATTGAATAGTATTTTATTTTTTGTTACATGTGCGCACAATTTTTTATGGTGTAACATCTTATACAATATAAAAAAACCTCATATCAAATACAATCTTTGTTTTGCTGTAATATTTTTCATGTGTGTATATATATAATTTAAAATATATATTGCGCATCAGCCATTAATTAAATCTCCCTAAATTTTGATTTTATATCATCATCTAGTTTAGTTGAGTAATTTGTTTACTTTGTAATTATTTAGTAAACGTTAATACACACTTAACATTTAAAAGGCTATTTATTTTCTATAGTATAATTTACTTTCAAACAGCATAAATTGATCTTCATTATTTCGAATTGTTTTATAAAATGTCCTATAGATATTTAAAATATTTTTTATCAAATTACAAAGACTAGAATTTTTTAATACCTGAAATAACATGTTATCTCGACTCTTTAAGGCAGTATTTGAATTAAAGGTTAACGGCAATTATAGGTTGACTACAAATATACAAATTTCCATTATAAATTAAATTATCTTCAATATTTTATAGTTTTCAGTCACAAAACCTATTTAATTTTCCACGAACGAAAATTGTGTCTACTGTATCATAAGTTTCGTTAGCATTATATAATACATCCTCTATCTTTTTCAAAATCAAGCACAACAAACAGGGCAATAATCTTTCTTTTTTCAGTTTTCTTCCTCGCTCTCCAACTTCAAACCAGGCGAACGTTTCTTTCCAATTCTCCATTCTGACTTATTTCTATGAACGCATGCTGCCTTGCATGCGTCTCTCGCGGGCTATAATACCCCGATCTATAAAAGCAAGTCTGTTCTGACAACCTTCGGTTGGAATGCCAGCGTTTCCTTCTTCCTATACTTGAACAACGTCAGGCTGGCTGAAATTGCGTCCACTAGCTTGTCTTGATCTCTACCCCTTGTCTTATAGTCAACTCGCAAGCCTATCTCAAGCACGTTCAATGCACCACGATATTCTTCAATTGGGCTGCCAGCGATATACTTTATCTATTTCAATGCAATTTTCTTTCTGTCTGTCAGCTATATAGGCAAAGCAGTTTAGTCTTTTCGTTGATAAATGTGAACAGCACTGGGGAACAAACAAAGCTTTTGAATTGATTCCTGAGAAATTTCTCATTCAACCCTTTTCAACTGAAACGAACTAGACGCATGCTACTATATATATTGTATAACATCAATACTTGTCGCACGGATGCTAGGCAGACTAGAACGACGGCTTTGAAGTTGTATGCAGTGCAAACCTTTTGGACACCCCGTTATACACTGCATACACTTGACTGCGACGCATTCGTTCTGTTTCTCTCTCTTGCAATTGTGAGCTTGTCAACAGGCTACAGACTAAAATGGTTGGGGATGCATGTAGAGACTATAAGTTATCAAGATTACGCATGCTGTACAGTGGGTTACTATTACCTACTTTGAAGCGTACACTGCTTTATTAGTTGGCTTTGGATTCTTCACATCATGCATTATATGTTATGTTTCGTGTAGTATATTATATAGGCCTACAGCACATGTGACTCAATGCAATTCTAGCTGTATAATGTGCATCTAAATTTGTTTCAAGGACACTTTATCCACTTTTACAATATGTTATTTCACGGATGTATCAATTAATGTATGGATGTACATTTTGTTCTACCATGCAATTTATAGTTATATGTAAAGTTGATTTTTTCATAAAACTGAGACCACTAAAAGTAATCATTTATAATACATATTAACGCATTGTAGTTTCAAGTTTTACATTTGATAATAAAATAACTCGCTCAAGATAAGATTTTACTCATGAGTGTTTATAGATAGCTTTTATTTATGTAATAAACATATGCACGCGATGATATTACGACTTCACATGCTGAGACCCGGTCGGTCAAAAGTTTCTACCCCCCTCTCCTACCACAAATGTGGTTGAGCGACCAACACATGTCTAAATTGATTAGTCCATTTTCTTTATAATATATGCTAAATCTATTACACTTTACTGATATATAATATATGTAAAACCCACTTTTCATTAATATGTAATTGTTAACTATAATTATTATATATATATATAAATAAATATATATACTATAATTACTATAATTATTATACATAAATTTCTTTCATTACATAACTTTCTCATATTGTTTTATATATTGATATACATTTAATAAATGTATTTCATTAAGTTCTATATTTTTTATGATTGTATTAGAGTATACCTATAATTAAATGCTGCTATTTAAACTTCTACGGTATTTTTATTGATACATCATATTATGTATTAGCCTACTATTAGATAACCATTTTCATTGGAGCCTCATACTGTTCAGTCTATTATTAATACACCAGATTTACTCATTATGTGCTAATGACTTTATATCTATCATGTAATTTTATTATATCACTGAAAATGCGGCATTTTATAAGATATTTTCAAAGAGTATGTAATTAAAATCTTTCTAAGAAAATTGCTGAACATATTTATATAGCCTATTATCAGTAGAAATTAAATTTGTTATAATGCAGTTATAATAATTAAAAGTTAAAGATGAGGGCATTTATTACATTTGTTGATTAATAAATATTTTGTTTAGAATATAAATATGACAGCTCAGTATTTTCCACACAGAGACATTTATCCAGGCCATTATGGAAGACAAACACCCAACATAATTTTACATTCAGGAAGATTCCTTATATCCTTATCTATATAAATATATATATATGTATATATAAGTGAACCACTGTTTAAGAATTAAGATGTGCAGATTGGTCACATAGTGAGCCATGGAAAAGGGATAATACGACAACATTTTAGTTGTATTTCGAACATTCCTAGTAATAGGTAATTATTATAAAAAACATAAAAACTTTAACTGTTAAAGATTAAACAAAACGTGTGAACGATCGCTATATATATAATGTTATAGATATAAAGGCTATATACGAAAACTTGAATTTTTAATTAATTTATATTTCCGTTTGAAATAATAGTTAATAACAATTAATTATCAACAAATCGCAAATCTACCCTTTATCCTTTGTGGAAATGTTAAAATTAGCTAACTCTCATTTCTCATAACCAGACAAGGCAAAATACTCAGTCATTAATCGTTAGCAATCAATCCTATCTTATATAATAAAGTAATTGTTTTTTAAACCAAATGTCGTGGAAAGAAATGTGATTATTTCAAACCGCTTATAGAAATAATTGAATAAATGTGCCATTCTTTATTCAAATTGATTTGTTGTTGAAGTTTGGTCGGTTGAATTTTTGACGCTCAAAATCGTTTAATTAATTGTAGGTAAATTTAGTATAATTAACAATCATTTTTATAAACCTTTATAAAAAATGACATAAAATTTATACATAATTTGATTATATTAAGAATATTATTGTTTACATGATATAAATTAACATTTTTAAACACAGTTCACAGGGGAAAATCGTCAAAAGTTGACTCCCCTTTACACAAGATATATTATTTCCATATTGCTTATAATTTTGTCAAGGTTGGTTTGAAGAAAACTGCTAAGATAATTGCTATGAAATTGAAAGTAACAATTGAACTAAATAATATTATCTAAGTGGTTATTAAATTAACTTTATACATCAACGTTTCTATAATATATTGTAATGAAGCTGTATATCACACTTTCAATACAAGACGTTAATGAGATTTATCATAGATATCATGAGTTTTTTATTAAATAGGGTACTTATATACCTATACGGAGACCAATTATAACAGAATAAATTGGTATATACATATAGTGGTATATATGTATGGTTAATCTTAAACAATTAAGTATAACTGATATAAATGTCTAACTACAACTTATCTTACTAAAACTAGAAAGAAGCTATTGGCTTTCTGAAATAATAATTCTTATGAATCATAATAAAATAACTATTATATTATTTTTAGTTATTTAGTTATTCTTTTTACTTATTAGTAAGAGAAAATTCTGCGTTTAAATGATTCAATCAAGCTTGTGAAAATAATTTTTTTCTAAAGATCTCAGCATCACTATGACAAGAACGTTCATTTCATTGATTTGAAAATGAATGTTTGCTTTTACAGATGACTTTTTAGAGTTTCCCTATATTGCCTTCTATTTTCTACGGTTATCAACTGAATGTATATGCCTCGCAAAGGATTCCACGGAGAAGTATAATGTCTCGCGTGGCGAATTGAAGAATCTCGTTGTGATTCTGAACGTGCTATATTATAAACCTATTATAAACTTGGGTTGACTGACTATGCCTATGTAAGGAAATTGGGGCAGATAGGAGTTGACGCGATTTCAGTCAGTTTTTGCGTTGTTCAAGTTAGAAGTATAGAAGGAAACACTGGCATTCCAATCGAAGACTGTCAATGCAGGCTTCGGCTTCTCTGCAGCAGGGATATATAGAGGATTCACTAGAGACATGCGCACGGCCGTGTGTGCTTTCAGGGAAGGAAGATGGATTGAGAGTCGCAACGGTCGCTTCTGGTTGACGGGGAGAAGTAGAAAGAGCAAGAGAGAAAAAGGCTATAGTTGATGATAAACGTAGGCTTGATTCTGCGAAGGGATACGGCAGTGGGAATGTTGATGAGTATGGTCGATAGGAAATGTGTCAGTCTTGCCGTGGAAGACGAAGAGTTCAGTAACTTATAGATTTAATAAAGGGGTTGAACTATAAATGCTGACAAATAGATTAGTGTTTCTGAAGTTCATGTGTTAATCGAACATGTTAAAAACATTGAAACAATTTTGTTTTTTGTTATGAAATTCCATATTAATTAGATGTATTGTGCTATAAATAAATAATAACTTATAGGTAAAAAAACACATATGTGAAATCATGCATTTAAGAAAATAATCTTTTAAGTAATAGATTAATTAGTGAATTGTGCAATTCAAATATTGCTAAGAGCGATAAAAGCACAAAACAATTGCTTCTTTTACACATAATAATTCCTAAACATCGAATGTCGTCTTTTAACAATTTCAATTAACAGATTACCTATTGGTAAATATTTACACGCAATGAGGTTTCTATACATACTCCAGGGCTGGGGTAAACGGAAACAAGACTTCATAAATATAACATGAATTATACAACTTTTTATAGATAGGTTAACGATATTAAATGTTAATGTGAACAAAATAGTACTATACATATTACAATGATCTAAGGTATGAAGGGACAGTAAAGCATCGAAAGAGAGTTTGGAAATGGGATAAAATACCCTATCAACATGGTTACTAACCTTAAATTATTGCCATGCCTTATTTATTATTTGCACACTGATCACATTATTTATTAAACGCAGTGAATTGATAACCTAATTTACCTAGTTAAAAAATATACACTTACAATCCATTAAGAGTTAAATAACAAGAAATGAAAAAGCAATAATTGTCAAAATTTTTACTATATAATCGTCGATTGTCAAAAAACATAAATTGCTTTAGTAATACAATAGCATTAATTAAAAATGCCAAATACATCAAACCAAAAACACTAAATCCAAGTATTTATGTATCTATTTGTCTACAGTACATTATCAGAAGAATATAACATGAAAACAAAAGTCATGACAGTTAATGCTTAGTGAAATAACAACACAACACAAATAACATAATATTAAACATACATAAAGTATACGGTAATGATGGAAGTATCCACAAATACGAGTATTACATTTTATTCACACGTAAGTTCTTTCTCATCACCGGAGTTTGGAGCCTCATCTACAACCGGGGATTCCTCTTCATTCACTGCGTCATCATTGTCAATATCAACCTCATGATTTTCCAGCGCACCGAACGCCGCCTTGTAACTCCTCGTGATAGTCGCCAGACGAGTTTTCCGCATTGAGGTGGTTGTGTGCAGTCGGTTCTTGCTGCTCTTCACCATCAAGTTGGCCAGAACATTTCGGTAATCCTCTGGGGCGCTAAAATTCGGTTTCTCATCCGGATGAGTATACTCGAAATGGCTTGTAAGACTCTCGCGCTTCCAGAAGCTCGTTTCACAGAGGTGACACTTGAACGGAAACACTCCGACATGGTATTGGCCGATATGTGACTTGATCGAGGCCAACGATGAACTGCTGCCCTGGCACACACTGCAGTGAAAGGTGACACGACCGTATCCTCCCTTTCGCCTGAGAATAAAACAGTCTCGCAGCTGAGCAGGGTGTAGCGGCTCCTCAAGACTCAATGGAACCGTCAACATGTCCCCAGGCGGGGCAGGAGGCGTATCCTCGGGAACCGCAGGTACAATAGGATCATGCGATTGAATTGGATGAGGTTTGTTGTGCTCAGAGCGTATAATCACTCTTGACATTGCGTGTCGATATGGCGAGTATTGAGACACACGAAATTCAGCTGCTTTGTGCTTCTCGTTATGATGTTTCACGACACCGCATTTGAGGTTGAAAAGTTCGCCACAGATGGCGCATCGACAACCGGGAAGCTTTAAATGATCGCGAACAATGTGGCCACGGATAGCCCCTGCGTGAAGGGCAGTTTGTCGGCAAACGGAGCAGGAGAATTGGGCCTCTCCCCACTTACCCTGGCCCTTGGCAATGTACATGTCATCTGGGACATTAACCAACTGGTCTTTCTTTCTTTTAACAGGTGCAGTGTCTGAATTTGCGGAATCCGGTTCATCACTTCCAATCAAAGTTCCATTTCGACCAACCATTGAAATAGAAGAAAATGGCGACTTATGAGAGGTGCTTGGTCGCCGATGAATGCTTCCGCTCAAAGCGACATCCATTTCAGAACCCGATAGTTGTGAAAGTGGTTTGATCACAGTTCCTTTCCACTTCATCTTAGACAGATGCATAAGTACACGATCCGGCAGCAATGAGTTGTCTTCTCGACTTAATCTTGAACAGTGCATCGCAGCCGCTTTATAACGTTCTGGAACTTTAGAGTGGACACCTAGGATGTGCTTCCTAATATCCCCCATCCCATGAGGAGATGATGAATTGCAACCACTACAACAGAAAACTCTTCGTTTGTCACGACGTGTAACGTAGACCTTGTATGCACGGTAGATTTCCATTTTATGTCGAAGAACAGGAAAGTATTCTTCTGTGCAATATCCGGCAGTTAATCGCTTAAGTGCAGAAATGGAGTAAGGAAGATCAATAAATCGCTCAATTGAATTTGGATCTTCGTTATCGTATGAGCACATGGTATCCTGAGGTTCTTCATCTACCACATCCATTTGATGATCCATACCAATAGTATTCTTGGGCCTGATTCCAAGGCTACCATCCAGATCGATGGCCTCCATCTTGATGAAAGGACTGTCTTCTGAGGGAGAAGGTCCCGGCAAAGTATCATCAACATCCTCGTCAGCGGGCTCAGGATCCATTTTATAGGTCAATGAGTGCTTCTTATCCGATGTTGACCGTGGCACACGATCAATTGCCATACGAAGTAGCATTTCATCCGGATAAATTGCATAGTTGTTCTCTCTAGAGATTCTCGAGGCTTGGCAGCAAACTGTAAGATATTCATGCGTGATCTTAGCATGGACTCCCATCACATGTCTTCTGCTATCAGCCAAAGTAGCTGGTCTAATAGTGTTTTCGGGCAACTTATCAGTGTGAAAGACTCGACCACAAGGACACTTGAATGCGATAGTGTATCTCCCGCGACATACACGGGTAAGCTGATAGCTGGAATAAATAGCCATCTTATCCACCATTTCCTCTAATTGTTCTTGAGTACAGAAAACGGTCAACAGCTGACGAAGTACAGGTTCGGAGAACGGCAGAGGGAGAGGAATCTCACCATCGGCTTCTATTGGCATAGTATGGCTGCCCTTGCGTCCCCCACCACAAGAGATCCCGGGTCGATGAAAACGAAATTTAAGAGGTTTTTTGTACACGGTTGGAGTGGGACGCAAGGGAGAAAAGTCCCCGGGAATAATGGGCTTCTGGTCTTCTTCGATGTCTTCGATAGGCACATCTAGTTCGTCGGAAACGTCGTGGTCCTTGCCTTTCCGTTTAACAAAATCTTTTGCAAGTCGCATTAGACGGTCTTCCGACAGAAGTGTGAACTCGATAGGGTCAAGTCGAGACGCCTGCAGACAGTAGCGAAAATGCTTGGTCGAAATGCCGCAGTGGGAGCCCAATATATGTTTACGAACATCGGCAAGGGCGTGCGGTGAGGTGTACGTGCAGTGATAGCAACCATATTTGCGTTCAGTAGCATTGACATCCATCACCACAAACAGACTGGAATACGTCTTCATCTTGAGCACCAGGTATTCTTGAGTATTACGTGGAAAATGACCGGTAAGTTTGCGCAGAACACGAAGTGAATAAGGCAACGGTATTTTCTTGATGCCGGGTTCAATGAAGCGTGGCTTCAAGTTTCGCATCGCCAGCTGTTCCTGGAGCTCCTGAAACTGCTCCTCCCCTTTGGGCAGGTGAGTGTATCGAAGACACTCCTTGAGATACTCACGCGGCATGTCGAGATGAACAGAGAGAAGATGCCGCTTAAAATCGCCCAAACCGTGCGGGAAGACTTTATTGCACTCAGGACACTCGGGAATACGGCGGTGGTTCTCCTTGCCAAGGATTCGGATCGAGTAGGCGCAGAACCGACGCATTTTCTCCACCAGACTCTCCATCTCCGGCCGATTGTGCAGCTGAGAACGGAAGGCCTCCTCATCGAACGGGAAAGAAACCAACTCGCAGCCGTCACTTGTCGATCGATTGCTCGACTCGCCGTTGTTGCTGGTCATTGATTCCGACAGTCCCATTGCCGATTCATCGAGCAACCGGGGTCGTTTGACGCTCATTATGGAACTGGGGTCCAGGGAGCCTGAGGGGTAGAAGTCGGAGAAGCTGTCGCTCGCTCCTCTCTTGACGGAGTTCACAGAGTCACCATTTGGCAGACGATGGAGGAGCTCGGGGTGAATCACGTTGACTGACACCTCCTCTGTGACAAGAGCGGCTCTCTGGTAGAGATGGAATAAAAGTATGCTAGGAGTAAATACAGGCATTAGAAGGAATTAATAGATCAAGAAGATTAAAAACGAATAAAAAGTCAAAATTGTAGAAATTTATTCAAAATGATAGAGCAAAATATATCTGATATATATATTTGATTTACAGCTTTGTTATTGTTTTCGAAATTAAATTATTTGTTTTATAAGATCATCTAATAATGACGTAATAACCACAAAGTTAACCTTCTAAATGTATACTAAAATTATAATTACAAATCTGGTCAATATTTATTACTTTTTATGAAAACATTTAAACATTAATAAAAATATTTGGATAATGTGGATTCTATACATATAGAACATATTTTACTACGTGCTGCATTTAATCTTTTTAACTAAATGGAATGGTATAAATAGAAAGCCGATGAAGCCAATCGAGAATGAAACCCCAGTAGAAAATATTTATACGATGATAAAGCAGTTTTATAAAGCATTTTTATTATAAAGTATGTTAATTTCATTATGACTAAATTACCTACTATTATTTATTTATATTCATTTAGCAAAAAATATTCTCTTCATTTTAATGTATTAAGATATCTTTAAAGCTTTAAATTATAATTGAACAAAAACGTTATATTTAATATTAGGAAAATAACTTCCTTCAGTGTTGAAATACTCAAGCATACATAATAATATGTTGTATCTCTTTTTAATTTCATGAAAAGTATATTTGATTTACAAAATAATTTAAATCAAGAATATAAATTAATTTAATGAAGAGGGTATTCACCCATGATAGACTTTAACTACCAATCCTGATAAGTTTGACATTAATTTATTTATGTTATAGATATTATTTAGTTAACAGTAAATAATATATCCCTGTTGTCACATGTTCTATCAGACAAAATTTTGTTTCACAAAATAGAAGCAATTCTATCTACATAAATTATTTATGGTAACCTTATCAGTTATTCTTGTCGTGTTGTGTGTTCATATTATATTGAACCAACATCTTACTCAGAATTTATAAATTCAGTTTTACTTGCTTCATACAAGATTAAAGCATTCAAAATTTTGTATAACGAAAACCTCAGCTATCAATATTGCTGGTCATCATCCATAGTAGATTTGACTTCGATCAACGCATATATTATTAAAAAATTTACGATTGCAGAATATTTACTACATCAGACTCTGGAAACAGAACTGGAAAACGCCGGCATTGACGACTGTATAATTAAAATGTTAAAGTGTGCTTTACTTGAAATCTGTTATAGATACATGGTAGATGATGTGGAGAAAAACTGGTTTAACGCAATCAATTGCTGTGCCTTGTTTACACAAAGTAAATAATTTGAAAACATATTTTATCCAAATAATTGTTTTTATTACACCTGTACTATACATTAAAAACGTTAATTAGACATGCAAAATACAGAGATATATAATATTTTAAACATAATAACATGCTGCAATCATTCAATTCTTACAACATATAAGCAAATATTAAATTGGGAAATTTCTAAAATAGATATAGTTAATATTCTTTATTAAACATTTATTATATTAATACTATTTATACTCTATAATCTGAATAACCCTTCGTACGTGGACATACTTATTAGGGTTGGCTACTTGGAGAGGGGGGGGGTATTTACCCCCTCTCTGGAAAATCAAACTTAAACTGAAATTTGGTATACAGATACCTCCTAAAGACTTGTCATGCGATTTATATTTTTTCATGCAAATTAATCGATTGGTATAATTTTAATGACTTGATTACGTCATAAACTTCAGTTAGGAAAATAACCAATATATTATGCTATAACGTTTGATCAAATTGACTTGATTCTTTTTACATCTGATTCCAGATCACAAGATATATACTTGTTGATATATATTTTTATAATTGTATTACTTATATAAATAAGCCATAAGTAGATAAATGCTATCTGAGTATTAATTTAAATAGCTTGTTATTTTAATAAATAATTTTATTATTCATGGTAAATGGATATAATTTATAATAATTTTTTTAAATTTTATTAATGTTGCAAGTTTCAGCTCCTAATATGTTCAGCAAGTATGAAAAACCAGGGTAAGGAGGATAAAATAGATCAATAACAATACCATTTTTTCTGGTATGTAAAAATATTCGAAATTATATTTGTTATATTTTTTATGTAGATAAAATTATTTTAGCCACATAGTTAATTGGCGTACCCCCACGCATGAAGGGTTAATGAAACAATTATCACCTAGCGGTCTAAGAAATCGATAAAACATATGTTCTCAAAGGTCAACACGTAATAAAAATGCTTTGTATATATATAAAATATCTTTACAGAATCGGTAGCAGTCAAGTAAAACTTCAAAAAAATTGAACTGTAGTTAATTTAAATAAAACAAATTTAAATCATTTAACGGGGCTTGCAGGTATATGAGAAGAATAACTCTCATGCGTTTTACAAATCTTTACTGAAAAATTAAGGTAATCAATCGACTGTTATATGAATTAAATTATTAAATTAACTACAAAAGCCAAATAAAAACGATATAAAAATGTAACATTTACAAAATATTGATGCCTTTTTAACAATAAATATTGACAATTTTATTTTTTCAGTAACAAAAATAAAATTATCTAAACCTTTTTAAATATGAGTAAACGTTCGGTAATTTCATTTAAAAATAATTACAATATTAATACAAGACCAGTAAGATTGTTACAAACCCAGAACCACCGAGAAATCCTTAAATTGAACAACAACAACAACGGATTTAATCATAAACTGATTTGATTCGATGAACCGGAAGGAACCACCCTCTGACCATAACGCAACACACACAAACCTTGTCCAGCGGATGACGGTCCTCAATGTGCTCCATTAGGATGGGCCGCTCAGTCGACGCCGTCTGACACACGGAACAGTGGAACAGACTGTACTGGAACTCCGACCGGTCCAGCTTGGGACAGGCGAGCTGATGACTGTTGAAGCGCTCCCAGCGGATCGTCGCCAGGTGACAGTAGGGACATTTGAGACAGAGCACCACGGGAGGGCTGTTCTCCTGTCCCCCAGTAGTGACGGTGGCGGTGGCCGAAGAGGTGAACAGGTGGTCCAGGTGGCGGGCGGGGAAAAGTTTCCCGAGCTGAGTGGAGGTCCAGGGTAGTGGTGCTCTGGGCAGCTTCACCTCAGGCTCGTTGCACATCACCTGGATGATAGGGGGTATCGATTTTTGTATAGATTATTTATCAATGTGTAATGTTTAAATGAAATAATTTACTTATAATTTTTAGGGAGTCCTTCAATAGTTGCCATATTATATTGGTCACGTTGTTTTAGTTGATACTAAATTACACTGATGAAAGGTTTAATAACCAGAAATATATTTGTGCTAATTCGTGCACAGTTTCAATTGAGTTAAACTATGCAAAGGATTTTAATAAAATTAATTTGACGTTTTCGTTAGTTTGATATAAGAAATTAACGAACAGGTAAAAAATAAATGAGAAATATTTGGACGAAATATATTTATAAATACATTTTAAAAAGGTAAAATCTGCGATATATAGATGCTTGAAAAACAAATGTTCTTTTATGTATTAATTTAGCAGATGTCTAAACCATACATTTTTTTAAAATAAATTTGAATATTTACAATTGATTGATGTAATGTTTTATTACTCACATATAAATTATTTAAAAAACCAATATAAGTTATAATGAAAGGCAACACCCATAACAATACCGTATTTGACATTGGCTTGAAATTGAAACTAACTATATTTAAACCAATAAGAACAACTTTAGCAACTGACATATTGGTAATACCTGTGTTGTTGTCAGAAGAGTCTGTCCAAGACCTGGATGACACCGCTCGACATGCCTGAGAACAACATTCCGCGACATTGATTTGACAAGACAGCCTGACGCTGAGCAGTGGATGAGAACACACGAATGGGCATTTATGTGGTTGACAAGCGACGTCAGGTTAGAATGCCTGCTTTGACAGTGAATACAACTGAGTGTTTCCGGCGTGAGTTCATGGCTGTGTCTACCATCCATATGAAGTTGAAAGCTGCGAGAACTGTTACTTTGAAATGGACAGAGAACACATTCGAAAGCAAAGCTTGACTCCTGCTGTAGATGATGGTTAATATGAGTTTCAGCAGAGTTTGGCGGCATTTTAGCACAACAATAAATACACGCTATCTCCTTGACTTCAGGATGGCAGGTGACCAGATGCTGAGTATACTCAGTCCCGTCCCAGGTGGCAAATGGGTCTGACTGGGTAGTAACACAGGCAGAACAGATAAAGCAACCATCAGCTTTTTCTAAATGGCTAAACTGTTCCTCTGAAATATGAGAAAGTTGATGCTCAAAGGTGGATGATGATAATGGTAAAGACTTGGATGTCTGGTAACGTTGAGTTGTGAAATAATCTTCGTCATCTGATTCTGAGCTGGGAGAGTCATGTTTAATGTTCTAAAATGCACATATAATATGAATTAACAAAAATCTTGACATTTATTTGGGTAAAAGACTTTAACCCTTCATATGTGGACATACTTTTTAGGATTAGCTACGTGGAGGGGGCATTTTACCCTCCCTAGAAAACCAAAATTTCTGTAATCCGATTAAGCTTAAATTTGGTATACAGATACCTCCTAAAGATGTGTCGAGCTATTTTTATTTTGAAAAAAATTAATCAATTTGTATAATTTTTATGAACTAATTATGTCATAAACTTCAGTTAGGAAAACTATAGGAAAATAACAATATATGCTATAACTTTTGTTCAATGAAACCAATTGACTTGATTCTTTTTGCATCTGATTCTAGATCACAAAATCGATATTTGTTGATATATTTTTCTAATTATACTACTTATATAAATAAGCCATAAGTATTATAAATACAATTTTGGTATTATTTTAAATTGCTTGTCATTATTTTATCTTTCAAGTTAAATGGATATAATTTACAATAAACTTATTTTTTTAATTAATGTTGCAAGTTTTAGCTCCTAATATCATTGGCAAGTATGAAAACCCAGTGGGGGGGTATAAAACAGATTAATAATAACACAATTTTTTCTGGTATGTAAAAATATTTGTAATTAGATTTGGTATATTTTTAAGTTAGATAACAGTATTTTAGCCACTGAGTAAAAAATCAGGGTTATACATTATATAGTTCAATCAAAAACTTATTGGCATACCCCCCTCCACATATAAAGGGTTAAAAAGGTATAAATGCAATAATTTACTACAATACATTAGTATTTTATTGAAATTAAATAAGGCTTTCACACAATTAAGCTTATCTTTCTCAATATATATATATATATATGACAGCACTTACTATATATGAAATCATTTTAATAAATAAAAAACTAAAAAGTAATACAGATTTCATGCATAAATGTTAGAAAAAAATA
Source organism: Coelogynopora nodosa (assembly GCA_034780555.1). Lineage (NCBI taxonomy): Eukaryota > Metazoa > Platyhelminthes > Proseriata > Coelogynoporidae > Coelogynopora > Coelogynopora nodosa. The sequence continues at coordinate 25,601 of JAUZND010010331.1, forward strand.
TTGTTAATTTAAGAAACAAAATAAGAATGTTACATTAAATTACATCATTGTTTTATGAACAAAATATTTAATTAGTACTTGTTAAAAAGACATTTATATAAGGTGTCTTATATAATTACTAGTTATTCATGCAGGCAATGAATCTATGGTATACATATTGAAAAAACTGTTTGGGTCAGTTTGATCTCACTATACACAAAATCAGTAAAATGCAGTTATATTTGTATAAATAAATATAAATGTTAACAATTTATTCAATAAGATTAAATAGTTTTGTTAAATTCATTAAAAAAAATTATAGTAATTAGTCATTGTTTTGCTTAGTTACATTAGTTAGAGATGAATTTTTGTGTGGATTTAAGAGTTTACAATACCCATATATAAATACGAAAATGTGTTATACAGTAAAACACCAATAATGCATACTTCCCAGGGAAAAGGAAATGTACACATTATTGATGCATACGCATTATCAATGTTTAGCTTATTTAATTAATATATATATATATACAAATTACTTTATATCCACTTGAATTGATTTAATATTATGTATAAGTAGTCTGGTAATGATACATGATTATGATTTAATATATATATTTTTTTTCATTAGTACAATATAGGTGCATAGTTATTTTCAAAAAAAGTGAGTGATTTTCGCTTGCTGCTTTTCATGTACAGCACTCGACAAGACAAAAATGTGGAGATCTGCAATGGCTTTCAATATTGAATCAATGACATAAGGATGTGCCAAAACAAACTGTTGAAAGGCCTGAACTGATTTACTGGCATCACAAATACTTGTAGCTTTTGGCTCTGTGATTGGTTCTGGATCTTGATTAACAGCATCTTCATACTCTTAAGAAAACATTTCATCAATAAATGTTGCATTGTTAATGTCCTCAACTGTGACTACCTGTGTGTTAACTGATGTGTAATCATCAAACTGCACATTTTCAGGAACCAGAACAGCTGCTTGTAAATGATCCCAGATACCTAGATGAAATGTTGGATCATCTTCAACAGGGGGCGTGATTGTAGCATCATTCACAGTAAAGCCAGTCTTAGGAAAGCAATTTATCACAATAGATTCCATTATGTCAGCCCAAGCAGAATGAACAGTCATGAGAGCATTAAGAAGAGTGTAATGAAATGTCTCACAGTCATCATATAATATGATCAGTTCTTTTGCCAGACATCTTTGGTAGTTTACTTTCAAATTTTGAATGATGCCGATGTCTAAAGGTTGTGTATGAGAGGTGGTGTATGGAGGAAGCAAGAATAGTTCCACATTGGTAAGAGGTCCGCAAATGGTGTGAAGAGCAATTGTCTAGCACTAGAGCAATTTTTTATGAGGCATTTGAAAATCCAGTCTTTGGAGCCCCCCTATAAAAAAAACTCAGTCATCTAAGCTTTGGAATTATATTCATAATTCACAGGTAATATACATAATCATGCAAAACACAGTGGAGAATGACTTTTGCCAATACACGTCAATGGTAGCTTTTCCCCTTCAGCAATAGCAATAGGAGTGTGATATGATCCTTAGCTTTCTTCCCACCATGACCTGTTTCATGTTTAAATGCCAAGGTGTGATCTGGTGTCAGCTTCCAAAAGAACTGTCTCAGCACAATTGAATATATCCTTAAGTGGATACTTATGGACAATGTCACAAAATCCATGTTCCACCCAATTGTTAACGATTTCAGGATTCACAGTGGCTGCCACTCTCCTGAAGTTTTACAGTCACCAATAATGTAGTGCTGTTTGAATTTATCAATAAATACTTTACTCACAGAAGAATCAATATCAAATTTCTGGTAGGCTTCTAGTCCTTTACTTTTAAACAATAAAGCCAATTATTGAGCTTTTATGAGCAAAGTTGTCCCACTACAAATCTAATTATTTGCTCTCACATTTGTAAACCATTTCAACGAAGCGGTATCAAGTTCATGATAAACAACTGATTTTAATCTGAAAGATTGATTGCTTGTAGATTGCTCAGATGCATCAATTGCTTTTCTATCACAGTTGATGATAGAAGAAACAGTTGTTTTGGAAAGTTTCCATTCTTCCACTATTGATAACTGAGTTCGCTTTTTGACTTTAACTTGATTTATTATTTATAACTTGTTGGATATAGAAAATTTACACTTTTGAGAAGGCATGGTGTGATGATAAACAATAACTTCCATGTAAAGTATACTTTTACTATTATTACACAAACTTCTATGTACTATGTATGTAATTATATTGTTTATCAAGATAAAGATCAGCAAAAAAATGTAATTGACAAGAGATTATGGCCAACAGCCAATCAGAAAGCACTAATTGATGCTGCTATATAATATATGATGTATGGTTTGTGTGTTTTAAGGTGTCTGTAGCCAACATAGAGAAAGATTGCTAGAGAGTTTATTAGCCTGCTTTGTCATGAGCATATATATATACATACTTAAATCAAAAATATATATAAAAGTAGGGCATATGCATTATTGATTCTAAAACCCCATATATATTATATAATTGGGAAATTAAAAAGATACACTAAGATTGTAATTCACATTATTGATGGTATGCATTATCAGTATTTGACAGTACTTAGAAAATAAATACATAAAAAATGTGTTGATCAATTTTAAATGTAGAACAAATGTGAACAGCATTTTAAACTTGATTTTTTAAAGTTTATATTATGTAATTTTTTATTATATTAAAGACAGCTTACTTATAAAAACTATGATATTTATACATTTTTGATATGCCATATTTATACTTTGTTAATGAAACTAGTAGGTATACACTATAGTCAGAATGCTACTTTTATTGTCATTGTTACAATTAATATAATTTAGTCCACAAATATATCAGACAATTTTTGTGATTTTTGTTCAAAACATGGATATAAGTAAATTTAATGTTAATTCTGCGAAACCTGGTGGTGATCCCAAGTAAAATGGATAAATCCTGATTTTAATGGCAAGGCCAAGGGTGAAGCACTGCATGCAATTTGGTGAACCTTTCATATTTGGCATGTAAAAAGAGTAAAACATACTTGAATTTATAAAATGAAAGCTAAAAATATTGCTTGTTCTCAAGATCATTTCAAAACATTTCTTAATCAATATTTAACCTTGTGGTATTAATTAGTTTAAATAAACATATATGGTTGGCTGATATAATTATTAAGGTCAAATAATTAACAATAAAATTATACCTTGAACATAGTCATCCTTTTTAAGCATTGATTTTGTAAATTTGAGTATATTTTACATACCTGCCAACCTAGCATAGTGGAAACCTGGGACATAGGGGTGGGCACTTTTTAATGACTTTGTAATGTAAGGTTTGTAAAAAAAGATGCAGGATCATTACAAATAAAATAAATGTAAAGGGGAAATTTCTGAAAATTATATTATATATTATATTTCTGTAATTATAAAATGCTATAATATGAAAATTAAACAAATCTACTAATCTATGAAGCAGGGAAATTGATTAAATATAAGAAATGTATATGTGTAATATATTGAATTCTGAATTTTTGTTTCAAATATGATGTGTATAATATTGGAAAAGGAAAATAGAGTTGGATTCATGAATACAACTTAAGAAATAAATATAGTGAAATTTTCATAAGATTGCAAAATAGTGAAATAGACACACAATTATTTTTCTTGTGCCAATAAGTAGTAGTAGTGGGAAAATGA
>JAUZND010010342.1:0-55349 GCA_034780555.1 Coelogynopora nodosa
ATATCACTCCCTCCTCTTCCCTTCATCCACCATATGCTATATCGCTCCCTCCTTTTCCCTTCTCCCACCAGATGCTATATTACCCCCTCCTCTTTCCTCCACCAACCAGATGCTATCTTACTCCCTCCTCTTCCCTTCTCCCACCAGATACTATCTCACTCCCTCATCTTCCCTTCACCAACCAGATGCTATCTTACTCCCTCCTCTTCCCTTCTTACACCAGATGCTATCTCATTTTCTCCTCTTCCCTTCTTCCACCAGATTCTATATCACCCACTCCTTTTCACTACACCAACCAAATGCTATCTCACTCCCTTCTCTTTCCTTCACCAACCAGATGCCATCTAACTCCCTCCTCTTCCCTTCACCAACCAGATGCCATCTAACTCCCCCCTCTTCCCTTTACCAACCAGATGCTATATCACTCCCTCCTCTTCCCTTCATCCACCATATGCTATATCGCTCCCTCCTTTTCCCTTCTCCCACCAGATGCTACGCTCCAGCATCGACAAGACAGGCGGGGACCACTCTCCTTGCCTATCCCATGCTCCTCCCCTTCCCTCGCCCTCCCCCGACCGTCTCCGCGGCTCCACCTCGAGTCCCTGTCTCTCGGCGGACGCCTCCAGTCAACCCCTACTCAGTGCAACTGGAGACCGTTCGCGAACTTCAGTGTGCGACGCTCCGGGAATGGCGGAACAGTTGTTCCAGGAGGCTATCATCAGTACCATCGCCGAATTTGCCAAGAATCTTCCCGACACCCATAAGATCGAGATCATGAAGTTCATTCTCAACTTTGAGCCGATGGTAAAGTAAGTGTAGAGTCCAAAAGGCATTCTTGTATCCGCGGTTGCTATTATTTCTCTCTCCGTGGACGTAATTTAGCGTCTAACGCTCCGCTTTGTATATTATTATAATATCTATCGACCGATTTCGATAGGCTGTTTTCGCTCCAACTCTCAGTGACTGATGTTTTCCTCGTAGTTCTCTTCGCATCTCATCTTAATCAGTTTCGGTAATGTATCCAGTAGGTATATAACAGTCGTGCCCTCCTACTTCCATCTCTTCAATTAACTTTTACTTCCCGTCCTCCATCCGTGGATGCAAACTCTTCTCTGCTCACTGTATGCAGTGTGCGTACATAAATCTAAATAGCTTGCGCATATATACCTTATAAACTCTGATTGTGAAAATATCGGGAATATAATAGGCTTTTTTCTCATCTGATCTGATTTAGCCGCATATTTAATATTGATAAAATCTATTCTGCAGAAGACACTGTCATTGTTTATTTTATAATTTTCTTATTTTTAATTGATTGCCTTTCCTTATATTTGTGCCATCAAACACTCGGTAAATATTTTCTATTGAGCTCAGTAACTATAATAATTAATTATGCCATGATATTGTTCTCTTTACTAGCTGAAATTAATATTATAAGTTAATAATATGCTGTTTCTACACGTCTTCGTTCCGGCATAAATGTATGTGTTTAATTTGGTAGCCTGTCAGTGTATATGGACAAATTATTTATAACTGTAGTTAAAACTGAGAATTTTATTCCATAAATTCTTCCATCGGATGATTTATTATGGTGATATATTATAATGTTTAATTTTATCGTCATTATTTTATCTTGCAAAATGTTGTCGTCGTATAAAAGTAATTCGAAGGTTTGTTGTTACAAGTTATATAAATAATATATTGGCATCGCTATAACAATATGGTGGAGACATAGAGCGCGAACTTTACATTCTGATCTTATAGTGTTCTTAGGTGATTTTAACAAATGGATTTTTTAATTTGTTTACCTTATTGAGGGATTTTTTATGTTTATTTTATAAAAAAGATGTATGTTTTTGATGTTGCTTTTTAAAATAAATACTATCTTAAATATCTCGAGTTTAGGTATTTATATTGAAATATATATTATGGCTGTCACAAGTTTTGCGGTTTATAATATACTCTTATTGTTGTAAATTTATTATTAATTTATTCATTATCTCTATCGTTTTTAATTTTCTTTGATTTCATCATTTCACAAATAATTTTTAATGCAATTATCGATTTCACCCGTAAAACTTCCACGGGATTAAAATCGACTTATACCATTATCATGAGATTGGTATTATCCCATATAATATGATGAGTGTAGTGTAACTTTCATAGAATTTATGTTTTTATCCGGCGGCAGATTTAATCATTAATAATGTTTCAATATTGTATAACGCCAGTTGTTACAATGTCGTCATACTAATACTTATTTTCATATTGATTATAATGAGACTTATATTTTCCCATCCAGAGTATATCCCGCTTTTTGAGTAGATACGATTTATTTGTTTCGTAATGTTTATATGGGGCAGGCGGACTTAATTGATCACCACCATAATTATTCATACTCGCTCACTTTAACGTTGATAATAAGCTGTATCGGGTTTTAATTTTCAGTATATATCTATTTAATTATATATATCACTGCAATTGTTGTAAAGTTTAGTAGCTTTATCATCTGTTGGTGCTTTCTGGATATTCAACAAGCTTTTATATTCAAAATGGTAGATTGATTTATCGATTAAATGTGTTGTGTCAGTTTGAATACATTTTGAATAAATTTTAAACATTTTAATTTATATAATACCTATAACTACGACAACATTATTATGAACAAATTAATTTAAGTAAATATAGTTGTATCTGTGTTAGAACAAATTGTCATGTCCATTTTTGTTCATTAAGTGGCTTTTAAAGATATTATAAACGTATTATTTATTATAGATGACAAGTTAATCTTGTTTGTATTATTTCAATATTACCATCATAATAAATATCATAACGAAAGTCTTTGGAAAGAATGTAGTGTACTACTAAAAATGTAATAATTGTTTACGATCAGATGCAGTGTTGACAGTATTTTCCCAAAACTATTTTGCAAATCTGTTTCGATTTTTTAGAATGCGAGTCATATCATCTTCTTTTTTAATCATGTTTCTGTCATTACGCTTCCAACGGCGGCTAACATACATTACACACCATTATGAAGCAAGATCGATGCACGCCTGTCTATCTTGTTTCTCCACAATATTGAAGCAGGTATTTTATTTTAATTAAAAAAGATGTCAATCAGTCTCGAGGTTCTAGAAAAGAACAATAATTACTGATCAAATTGAAACGTTAATAATTGAGCCGTTTATTATATTTCCCGATTCAAATCAATCAAATCCTCACCGTTACAAGACAACCAGCAGTGAAGAGGTTATGAAATAAATATCTATCTCCCTACCTCACTCCCCCCTTCCCACTCCCCTCCTCCCTTGCTTTCACATCTCAAAGCATAAGTCAGGGAGAGAGAGAGAGCGAGTAGTCTGAATTGACTACGAAAGATGCTAGGCAGTGGACTACTTTTTCCATTGCAGATGAGTGAGTGCGGTGGAATTGGCTGAGATCATTCTTTCATTTAGTGTCCCGAGCTCCTCGCAACAGTGTTACTGTACTGTAGTTATAGGTACCCTACGTATACAGTAATTAAGATTCAAGAACACACGAGTTGCCGTTTTTTATTTGATATAATATTGACTGAGATAATCGGGTTGATGTGGGTGAGTATCGCGAGATTGTTAACTCAACTTAGATGTTTTCTTCAATTATAATTTGTTTTCGTATTTCACTCAAGACTTTCTAGTGTAGGTAATTAGCTGGAAATTAAATAACATACCCTATCTCTCTCTCTTTCTTTGAAGTCGACTGAAATATATTGATTATTTTGCTTATCGGATTGGTTAAAGGCAGCAGCTATATAATCATATTATCTTTACTTTGGTTTGGACCCACCTAGGAATTCTCTAAACTATGAGTAGTCTATTTGCAATTTTCATCTGGAGGCTATGATTATCTTTCTTTTTAATTTTAGCTGGAGAAAATTAGATTGACTTAGCAATAAAGTGAGTTTATGACCGGGGAATTTTCGAAAATCGATAAACACTCCATTTTAGACATTTTATTATTTTTATTCATCTGCCTTTCAAATTAGGTAGTCTAATTTTTGAATCGGAAAATGTTACTTGACATCGTAATATCTCCAGGCATCTTCATTACAGAGTCTAAATAAGGATTCAACATTTTCTCTGGGGTTAGTTATAGTCTTGGTTGATGTTTCCAATAAAATGTAGAAATCGATTTGATGGTTAATTGTCAGTCTCATTGTTTATGCACATACTTTTCATTTATTTTCGTAGTAGTATTGGGGAATAGACCCACTTAATTTATTTCTCAAATAAAAATATATTTGTTTTATAAACAACACGATAATGGTGACTAATGGTGAACATTAAGTGGATACAATAATTGTAGCAAACTAATGTAGTTCTTCGTTATTACTAATAAAGTATATTATTTTATAAACTCTTACAGTCGCTTTTTCTTCTTTACTATCGTATATTTTGTTAGCCTATAATGTTATCACAAGATGACATAAATAAAAGTAATGAATTTTCTAACTACACCTAAGCGTGATAATGAGAACGCCTCAAACACATCAAAAGCCTATTTGAAGTTAATTATATTATTTGATACTGTTTTTTCTCTTTGTCAATCCCCCCCCCCCTCCAAGTTAGCATGACATTTGTAGCAAAAATCTCTAATAAAATAACTGGCATGACAATTATTTTTCTTTTATGGATCTTTCATTGTCGATCTTCTCACACTAAGACAAGTCTTTCATTGTTTCTAAATTTTGCACGTTCTTACTGGAGTCGCAATTTCATTTTCTTTTTGCAAAAAAAGGATTCCTTGTCGTCAAGAGTGATACTTTTGTTAATTTCTTTTCCTGTCATATAATATTGTTATGCAGCCGAAAGGGTGTCGTCCTTGTTTTTGCCCATATTTCTATTATTTTCATTAAGTGAGAATTCTTAGACAGACTAATTGGTCGTTTAAAAATAATTAAATTCCAATAATATATAAAAAAATAATTAACATTCAAAACAATTCAGTTTTCTATACTCAGTATATGGAGTTCTTAGTTTTGAACTTGAATTTGTTATTTTAAGTATATTTTCGGAATCGCCCTCTATATCTCCTTTATATACTTCTTACTACACACATATGATATATCTATTTCCGTGTCCCTCCCTCAATCACTTCGACTCTTTATTTCTCCTTTCATTCTTTATCTCTGTCTGTACCCACTCTATCTCACCAAACATGTGTTTATTTCTCCCCTTTAAACTCCTATGGAGTAAATGTTTTAATTTGCACCGTATTACGTATATTTGTACCGGTTGTATGTTACAAAGTGCTTGTTTTAATTCTTTAATTTGTTTAATGATATTCATACTTACTATAATCTCAAAAATATATACTTTATGTTTAGTTGGTTCCAATCACGTCTTCTGATTTAACACACTGGCTCTCTTCTCTTTGCCCACATTAAGCGGATCCTAGCTAGCTTTATGATTTTTCTCCATTTCAAAAAGAATTATTTTTATACAAGGGACTTTTTAGTTACATAGCTAATGCTTGTATTTTTGTCGTTGATATCTTTTACTGGGTATCAATTTTGTATATTTTAAAGAATTTTTAATTTTTTTTAAAATTTCATTTTAAGAATAAAGTTCATGCTTTGAAATACATTTAAATGATGTTTAAAAATATCCTTTATTTTACGCTCCTGAAAATTCGTAAAAACACACTTTTCTATCAAGATGTCCGCACACGCCCCCCCTCCCCCAGTGAGAAGCTTAAGGGTAGTCGCAACCGGCCCCTGATCAAGGTCCTCCTGAAGACCATGCTCACTGTGGCCACCCAATACCAGACGGTGGCCATCTCCAACGCCTTTAACACCGACTTCCTCAATCTCTTGCTACGGGGAACCGGGGTGGATCCCGACCCCGGGGTGCGTATCATTGTTCAGAAGATTCTGCACACGCTGATGGATCGTCATGGCAACACCGAGCAACTGCTAGTCGTCCGGTATGTTTGTGTTTGCGGGGTTCACAGCTTCACACGTCTGGCTATTGATTGATGTGTGTTTTGGCGTTTATTTTGAAGTTAACTATTGATTTCAAATGTCTATATATTTCGATTTAAAAGTTAATCAATTGTATCTCCATTTTAAAATCAATACTTATAATATTTTATAATGTTTGCATGTTCTTGAATTCCATCAAAAGTCCTGAAATTGTTTCATTTGGATAAGTTAAAAAAAAAATTGTTCTCTTTGTGGATAACTTATATTTTTTAATTTTATAAATGTTTAATGTTTTTTTTGCTATCCAAATGCTATTAAAGTGGTTCGATAATTTTTTGAAATTATTGTTTTTAATACAGATTTTTTCGTTGATATAGTGCATCCATCCACCCTGTATTTTAATAAGATATTAAATAATGGTTTTCGATTCTTTTATGTTATTTCATTCATTGTAAATCAAATTAATTGAACATGATTTGTAAATGACAAGGAAAGTATTTTATTAATTATTTAAAAACCTTATTTAGTAATATTCTTGTATTTCATTTTATCTAATGAAACATATTAAATTGTTTTGAGTACCTTGTTTTGTATACATACTAATTGAGATTCTTGCATCATAGTTTGATAAGTTTTGCATTTTGTCTATTTTAATTATCATTTACCAAATTTCTCTTTTGCGGATATTGTTTAAACACTTTATTTTACAAAAATAATATCCCTCGTTATAGTTACATTCGTGATTATATTTGTTTAAAAAGAATGGTAATCTATCTGTTATATACTGACACGAAATATTTCTAATTAAATCCTCGAATTTATTCCAAACCTTTCGTGTGATGGGATCTCACAAGGCGATGATAGTCTGCATCCAGCCGTATCCAGTGGATCGCGCAGATTCCTCAGTAATGCGCTGGATGCCGGGCTTTTTAGCATGCATATTATACTGCAGCCTGTAATTATCGCGTGATATATCACATAGATCACAGAGGCCTCAGTTTTGGTTATAAACTCTCGATACGACTTCCTCGGCGTTGTAAATGATGAGGGGGGGGGGGGGGGGGCAGACATAAATATCGCGCAATAAGGTCAAATGTATACATGTAAATGAGAGAATTAATCGCCACCGACCCTGACTTGACATCATATTATGATATATATACAATGCTATACCCTGGTAAATATTTGATGTTGCACTTTTCAATTTACGAAAATAAACCGCCTACACTACAGTAGTGTCCTATAGGAAGGATATTAGAAAGATACTGTACAATCGATTTCATATTATTATATACGCGATATAATACGTATACAAGACATTATGGACAGATAAATTAATAAACAACTCTCTGGACATTTTTTCTACGGGAATAACAATTAATTTATACAAATTTATTATTCATGCGCAAAAATGTACATTATTTTTTAATCAAGCCTTATTTAAACCGTGGAAATTCTAAATAAAATAAGAAATAACTGCAGATTAACTACGCGATAGACAAGTAACAACGGCTGTATATAATTTATAAATTTTAAAACTAATTCACACATAGGCTGAATGGCTAAATTCCTAATATTATTTATATTATGTTGTATACAGACCTAGAGATGAAATAAGGATGGTACATCGAATTAAGGGAATTAAATATATATAGAGCAAACCAAAGTGATAGGATATTTATAAATCACGTGTACCAACTGATATTTTTAAAGACTGAACATAGAGCGAGTGGTAACTGAGTAACATGGTAGTGTGAAGCTTTTGTACATATTCAACCCCAACATGTAAACTTTAAGAGCATTTATTTGTTTTCAAGTATATTATGTTTAATTTTAGGCTGAGTTCTTACTTTTACATTGAGTTGTTTGTGATGTGACCCCCTAGCTACATAAGAAATAGGTGGCAGGATCATTATAGGTACCATCAAAGTAGTTGTTATTAATTACAGCGTTATTAATTAACAGAAATGAATCGATAATTCCCTCTTCCCACTGACGCAAAAGCTGGTGATCGATATTGGGTGTCCCCGCACCAACATGAATGATTCTCTTCTATTTGCAGCCTCTATCGCCTCGGGACCCTCGAGGAACACTTCTCCCGCGAAGAGCCGTCTCGTCAGGACGTTATGTTTATGAAGCGGGTGAGTATCTCTGGCTGCTGGCCTTGTGCTGCAGTGCTGTGTTGTGTTTGTGTTGTGTTGAAGGTGTGTTCGGCCGGGCAATTAATGAGACGTTAACTTGTTAAGAAAACAAAATGGTAGAGAGGATAAATAATTACTTTTCAACATAAAATGTTTGTTGTTATTAAATAGGATGATGAAGAGATTTTATCTAGAAGAAGTGCTGTCAAGGAGGTACACATACAAATGTTTTTTAGTGTTTTTTAACATAAAACAATATTTTTTTTATAGGCGCAGTGTTAGTTCTGTCCAAGGACGCCAATGTAACACTTAGGGGGGGGGGGGGCATTAGGCCAACCCCCCCTTGGATCAGTCCCTGATTATTGTTAGTTAGGTTATTTTATTTATCTTATTGATACTTTTATAAAACTCGCTAATAATTAATGTACTAATATGTAATTTAAATTGGTTTTTTGTTGCCGTTTCTATTTGACTATTATTTTCACATTATGTGAAAAAAATCCTTTATGCTTAAAAATTAACAACAATAATTTAAAAAATAATTGAAATGCAACATTTTGGAACTACAAATAATTTATATGCGATGGAAAATAAAACCAATAACTTTATTAATTAAATTACGACGAGACTTATTGAAGGAATTAATTAATAAAACCATTGGTTACATTGTCAAATAGAACTATGGGGTTTACTGCAGCAAATAGTAGCGTCATATTCCTGCCTGATTAAGGTTTTTATCGGTTCGTTTCTCTTCAATATTGATAATTACTTCAATCATTAAAACATTTTCCCCAAAGAGCGAAAATATGAAATGATTTTTTCCTCTCTACTTATTAACCTTGCAATATTTATGGGTAATGTCAGCCAACGTCGCATCCTTAATTATACTCTTATTAATCTGGCCTTATTAGCAATAATTTAATTTACTCACATAGTGGCTTATTTCTATGCCAACTCCTTCATTAGTTTTCTGCTCGTTCATTCACACAGTCAATTCCTGTTATTTGACCTTTATTTTTTTTATTGATTTGACCTAATATAATATCATTGCGCCATAATTGTATGTGTTTATTATTTTATACATTTTTGGCTAACATGATTTCGTTTACTTGGTCCCTGTAGAAACTTTGATTTTGATCATTTTGGTAAAAGTGTAAATTTTGTAGGCCTATTCTCTGATTTTCATTTATATCGTATTATTTCAACGTCAAAATTATGACATTAGCAAAGCACACTGCGAGGCTGGTTCTTAATTGCAATATTATCTTAGTAAAAGTAGAATATTAAAACAGTTTAAATCATAACGAACATGTAACCTACAACTTAATTATGATAGCATAAAGTGGGAAAAATGAGAAAAATATTATTAAGAGGACGTGGGATATACTGAAATGGAACTCTCCCCTATTATCCCTTCTACGGCCCCGTCATGTACCTTTCTCCACCCCTCCAGAGCCGGATCCAGGGTGTTGACTAGGGTGACCAGTCAACGCCCTCCATCCTTCTGAATCAGCTGCGACCCTGTCACAAATGAAGTTAGACTAGATAAAAGTAACTTTTTTGAAAGTAATATTAATGTGTTCGTTGTAAGAATAATGATAAAATAGAGCTAACGAATACATGAAATCCAGTATTTTGAAGTTAAGGTTTGCTATTTGAAAATTATGTTGATATTAGCAAATACGAGTATCAATATTACTATTATATATTTACTCATTAAGCAAGTAAAATTATTCATAATTGGCAGTTTGTAATGTTATATTGTAATATTATACCTAACAATAAATACTACATTGACGCCTAATTGACCATAAAGTTATATGATATGAATGCGTTATTAATTCATGATATGAAAATGTGATAGTAGGGATACATACTACACATCATGTAGTATGTAGTTATATGTGTACGTTGTAGTTAAAGTTATGTTCACCAGAAAGATTCCAGTACAATGTCAAATTTTAGTCCAAAAAGGGGAACAGCTTTTCAGAATACTTATTTTTATCTAGTCTAACTACATTTGTGAAAAGGGTAGGCATATTTAGGGGGAACGTTTTGTAACTATTTTACAAAATATCTCACAGACCTTTTGGCACTTGCTCAGGCATAAGTGTTCACTGTCCTCCCCGTCCCCAACAGACGGGCACAATTCTACTCGAGAGTCTCCACCGCCAGCTCCTGGAGACCAATAACAAGGTGGACAACCTGGAGCACGTCTTTTGCACACTGAGTCTCATCGCCATGGAGCTCTCCGAGGAGACCATCATATGCGAGCTCTTCCGATTGGCTCTCTCCGCCCAGCGCTGCGCCAATCAGCTCACGCTGACTCACCAGTGCGCCCTGCACGGCCTCCTGGCTGCCCTCTTCTCCATTCTGGTGCAGATCATTGACTACGCGCCGCTTATTGACTATGTCATGCAGGTACACTGGCTGCCCGGTCGTTTTTGTTAAGGTTCATATGCATACACATACGGATGCTATTTCACTATCCAAATTATGGACCTCGATGTCAAATTTTTGTGGAGTGGCAAATGAGTAAAAGGTTATTTCCAATAAAAACTGAACATTTAGGCAGTATACATACAAATCATTATTTAAAGGTTCAAAATAACAGTTGTCAAATTATTGGTGGAGCTAAATCCCCCCCCCCGTCATCGCGGTCCATATAAATAGTTGAAATACAATTATCATCTCGAACTCTTTCGAATAATGCTAATTGTAGCTGCTATAGACTGTTTTAATATAATCGCATTTTAACGAAATTCTTTTAATTATGACAGTCATAATTAAAAGAATTTCGTTTGTGTATTTCACTGTGTATTTTTTCTATTATTATTATTACGACTACACTTACCATAATGCCAATCTCATTGTATTTCTTTTATAATGCATCTGAATATAATTAATGTAAGATTAATACTGATAACATAATACGGATAAAACTACTTTAAAAAAGTATGAAAAAGAAGAGCAATATAATCATACTATATCATTAGTTGCGTTTTATAGAATGTAAAAAGATGACAGAAATGGGGAAATAAAGATTGCAAGATGTATCAAGGTTCTAGAATGGGAAATTATAATATCTTCTTCAGGTACCATCATTTCATTACATGTTTCGCTATTTGCTTTTATTACTTTCAGAGTGATGAAAATATTTGTCTCTGTCTGCACTTGAGAAAGTGAATAGCGAAACATATAGGGCAATACAATTAGTGAATCCAACCCGTTTGCTTTCTAGATGTTGCAAAGTCTTAAAATAATATAATAAATAATATGTAATAAAAAAAGCCATGTATGTCGATTTAAAAAATATATAGAATGCTTGCTTTTACCTAAACCGATTTGTAATGGCTATACTCCTGCCTGCATAATAAACGATATGAAATGTCTTAACAAATGTTTGGATGACTTACTTATCTTTCGAAAAGGTTTTCGACTTATAAACGACATACTATACTATCATTAAACTTGCAATAGCGGATTATATAGATTATAGATTATACTACTTCTATTATACACTTGCACCAATTGATGATAGTCATCTAGGTACCAATTCACCAAAATGTTATCAAAATCACAACAACAACAAAAAAATGTGTATCTTTATAATAATAATTTATGAAAATGTGATGGTAACTCTCTTTTGACTTTTACTATTTGTTTGGTACACTTAATAGTTGCCGTTTGAAAATCACATAACCGCTAAATTTAATAATCGATTCTATTTAACTAAAAACATAAAATAAAAATCTTCGGCATACTTCGCCCAGTTCTCGTAAGTTAATTATAAATCAGTAAATAATGCAACACACAAGCAGATTAGCCGGAATTGAAGCCAGAGTATAACATAGCGTTGGTGCAGCAGGAAGGATAAGCCTATTGGGTCGGTAGAGTACGATAACAGTTGACTAAAATCAAATCACAGGACAGAATGTTATTAAGGTTTTCTATTAATAATACGGTTTACTTCGAAATTTTTCGAATTTAAAACTATAAATAAATAAAAATTGATTAATATCATCATGATTATTAAAGACAGAAGATTATTGTCAGTATGAAATTTCTTATGAATAGATAAATATGTCAACCTCTATTGACCCAAGTTTCTGTTACAAATAGAGAAGCATTCGTTACATTTTGTTACATTCATCAACGAAGCACTCTACAGAAATGCTTCCTATTTTTAGAAGTTGTGTTTAGCTGATGGAAAGGTTTTGGAATTCTTCCCACGCTTTAATATGAATAACTTAACTGCTAAATTATTTATCGGTGGACATTGCTTTTGGTTTTTATTTTTATTTTTACTTATATTTTTTTTAATGAGCTATTTCGACGCAAGCGACGATTTCAGTTATATTTAACTCTTTAACTGCAGTCTACTATTTCCGTCAACAAAACTCACTTCTAAAACTTGTGCCAAACATCCACCAACATCCGAACCACCTCCGCGGGAATCGTCGACGCAATGCAAACTTTATAAGCTGACTCTCGCGGGTTTCTTGGGCCAACTTTTTCCGGCCAATTTGGATGCGCAAACAATAAGTTTCATTGGAAGCGATCGTCTCAAACAGGGCTCATATTTCCCACATCTCACTTTCCCCGTCTTTCTCCGAGTATCTCTACCTCTTCCCTGAGTTGTTTCCTTTAAGTTATAGTGTCCTATAAAAGTGTTATTTTATGTCCAACAATATTGAACAAACAAAGCATTCTTCATCATTTTTTCCTCCACAGTTTATGCTTCATAAGCACTGATGAATATAGACACCATTGTGGTTGCATATTAATCTGAAATTATTTGGTTTATCTCAATATGTATTTATTATTGTTGAGTATATTTTTGTGTCGTGATGGGACATTTTTACTAAAAATTGAAATTCCATTTTGTTCGGTTTGCTGAGCTGTTGCTTCATCTTGAAATGAACGTAGTTTTCTTGAGATATTATTCGATACTCTTAAATGGCAGACTACAAAGGAATTAATTCTTCTTTGTCTAAAAAGTTGAACATTGAAGGAAATTTCAGAGAAAAGCTTTTTACGAAGTAAATGAAAGACGGGAATTTAGTTGTTGCTTTTAACGGTCGATTTTCATTTTTTTTTAAATAATATTATTAGTTTTTATATCAGTATTTCTCCGTATTCAATAAAGTAAAGCTACTTCATCGTACACGAATCGGTCCTGACTTGTCGAATATTTATATTTTCTTAATACGATTGAATAATTGATATTATTATAATATATATTTTTACTCTCACGTTTCTGTTTCTTTCTTTCTGATTGTCGCATGATGTGTATTAAAAATGTTATTATTTATTGTTTATGCACCTTGTTAGTGGATATATTTGAAACTGGTCAGTGTACCTGTTACATTGTTGATTTCTTAATAATTATGAATATATTTAGAACCCAAGGATGGGAGATTTCTCCGTATTCTCTACTCTATTTGTTGCTGGTAAATGTTTTGTTTTTACCAATGCCCGATTGACTTTCATTATTATTTTTATCTAAAAATGTAATCTCATATTTTTCCGTTTAGTGAATTATTCACGTTTTCATACGACATGTCTTCTGATTTGTTTGAAGCTTTTCTATCGTTTCTTTCGTCTTCATTTCAACTTGATCTTTCTCTCTCCTCTCTCTCTCTCCCTCTCTCCCACCAGGTCATCGATAATCGAGAGAAGAATGCGCCCTACCTTCTTCCGAAGATCGCTTTCAACAGAGCTAATACAGCCGGAAAGTAAGCAATGTATTTAGCGAACAAAATTATGATGTTTTATACTATACGTTGAAAATAGTCCAGAATTGGTATACAATATGTATAAGATAATCTATGAATTTTAGGGTGTTATGTTTTTAAATCCCGAAAGCCGAAGGCTTAATGGTTTAAGTAATATTTTAAATATTCCGGAAGTTATCCAGATAACTCCCGGAAAATTAATACGGATTAAATAATAATATTTAATAATATTCACATAAATCCCGGAAATGTTTTGTATAAATCATATAATTTAATTTTCACTTCAAATAACTCCTGGTAATGGATACAAAGTATGGGTTTAATATATATTATAATTATATATAACTTACGACATTATGGCGAATCATATTATACAAATAAAATTCTTAGAAATATAACATAATCAATAATTGCTGAAGTTTTAAAATTACTTCAAAACCATTGTTAATAAATTACACTCACATTTACATACTATCTTTAATGTTTCAAAGTCCAGCAAGATAATCAGTCAAATAAATTATTGATTTATAGTATTGATAAAATTATAATAATATCAATAGTAGATCATTATAATGTATACATTTTTTTGGGTAGAGAAGCGATTGTTACAGCGTGTAATCATGTATAGCTAGCTTATCTTTTTAATTTATTTCTCTGCATATAACATTAATTATTATCTGGATTGGTCAACTAATCTCCTTTGGTTACAACTATCAGTTTTGTAATGAGACTTATTAATTATGTTTAATGATTTTTTATGTATAATAATGATGTGTTGGTATGAGTTATAATGGAAGGGACTCTACTGTGTATTATGGTAATTTTCTTTATTGGTTTAATTTGACATTATTTGAAGTTGTTGTTTTTTATAGGGAATATTTAATAATCTAATAATATGAATAATTATCTATCGCTGAAATTATATAACACGTTATTTTTATTCATAGTATTTTATTATTATTTGTTTAAATAAGCCTTTTATTCAACAAAAACTAATTTTTATATCCCTTGTTAAGTTCAAATAGTTTCCCTGTTCACGCATGAGAAAGATTTAATTATGCTCACCTTTCTAGATTATTAGTTTAATTAATAAACGTTCGTGGCTTAGTCTGATGTTTCTGCACAGTTTGTACCTAAAGTTGGCGTCATCATGCCAAAGTATATCGCATTTTTATAATTTGTTGTTGAATTAATAATTATCTACGAATAACCTAGTCAACTAACCGGATTAAAATATGTTACTGTTTACCTTTTTTTAAAAGAGGATGTATCGTTTGATCCTGCTAGGGATGCATTGTTATTATTATTTAAATCAGCCAAGCGTTCGACCTACAACGGTATAGTAGACACTTATCTGGACATGCATCTCTGCTGATCATAAGCATCACAGGCGCAGCGCAGAGTTTAGCCAGCTGCTGCTGATCACGATCTGTATGTTATCGATTTAAGTTCAGCGATAAATGCCATCGTTCGATCTTAATTCCCGAATTGACGATGACTTGTCACTGGGTGTGTGATTCAGAGTTTTAGATCTGTCTTGGTATTCTTTCACACTGTTGTATGTGTTTCAATTTGGGTGATCTTTTTGTTATACTTTATTAATTATTATAATAAACAAAGTAATCGAAAGATTAACACATTGATTATTTTATACGCTAAAATAAATATTTTTTAAAATTTTATAATAAAAAATCTTACACTTATACATTTATGCCCGCAAATGTGTTTGCTGTGATATTGAACCAAGTCACTCATATATATATGACAATATAGTCGACGGTTATACCACCAATTGTTCCACAATAATATTCCCTGGAAAGTGGCACTTCAATATACTGTCGGAAGGATTCTCCGCCACCTTAACTCCCTGCACACTCAGACTGAAGTGTAGCTGCTGACAATATCCTCCGTTCCCAACCTGTAATCGATCCACAACTACGCATACTATTCCTCAACTATAAGTCGGTTGCTACTATAAGACTGTTACGCTGGATATTTATAGTAGTGGTGGTGGAGAGAGGGGAGGAGCGAGTAGCATTTGTAGTATTGACGGATAGCTTTACAACTTTCCTTGTTATTTCAGCTGTTAGAAATTGTATAATTATTTTTCTAGGATATGTTTTCCGCATTTTATACTTTTCGTTCTTCCATAGGGATTTCTGTTATTATTTTTTCGTCACTTTTTTATTGTTTTCTCTCTGAAATTCCCTTCATTTTCAACTTTTCTGATGGCGAATTTACGAAGCGTTTATTTACCATATCTAATATGATGAAGTTTAATTATTATTTAATATTTTTAATCTGGTGTCATATTCAACCGAGTGACATCGATTCGATAATATCTTCCAATTGAATAACATCCATCCATTTATATGCAATTACATTTATAATTGTTTTTACTTAAACTAAATTTTTTTGTTATAGTTAGTTAGCAAGTGAAGTTAATTGCAATACTAGTTTTTATCTGCTACAACGTCGAGATCAAAGAGTGGATATTTGTTATATTAATAATTTCTAGTTACACAATAATAAAATTATTCTTTAATAAATCTAAGCTTAATTTTATTTTTTCTGAAACAAGTCAAGGGGAAAATGCCTCTTTGTCTACTATAAGCAGTTGCAAATCGGCTCTTTTTAGCTTTAAAAATATGAAACAACTGCCTCTTACAGAATGTTTTTTTTCTATTCAAGTAGTCTTTCCTGCTTTCTATAGTGTTCTCTATCACTCCCTCTCTATCTCGTGTCCCTCCACTCCACCCACCCAGTTACCCTTCCAACCTGACGACAATGGAGGAGAGTCTTCTCTTCTCTGACGACATCATCAAAGAGCATCTCCGTGAGGCTGGTTGCGATGTCACGAGTCTCACCATTTCCTTCGATCGGATATCTCTTGCCCAGACTACGGGTGTTCGAAGACGTAAGTGTTTGGGCCGTTTAAACATGGAGATGTTTAATTCTCATGAAACTTCTTTTGTAAAGAAAATGTTGTAATGTGTGATTTTTTTGCTTTGGAAATATGTTTGCCGTTTTTAAAAGTCATAATAAATTGAACGCACTCCTCCAAAAGTCAAAACAGCGGCATACAGCCTTCGTAGAACGTCTTACAACATCAGACCTGCAACAACAAGTGACACTAAGAATTTCATAAACAGGAATGGTATTGAACTGTATTACACCTTATGTTTAATGAATAGACTCAAACGTTTCTAAATGTTTCTTTCAGAGCGATTTTCTTATTCTTTTTCGAATCTTGTCCTTAACCAGTTACTAACTTTTTGTAAATCATTATATATACCCATGTTTTTCCTTCCACTCGACCACTGCGGCCTGTCACTTCGGGGAAATATACATTATTATTGCAATTATTATGATTATTTACACGTAAAAATAAATACCGTTTTTATCCTTTTCCTACTATTTCCTAGATTTACTTTTGAAATTTACGTGAATTGAGTTATTTAGGAGTTTGATTGTATACTTTATAATTTTTATCTTGTTATTGTAGCTTTAAAAAATAATCTAACGTTTTGTTGTCTATTTGTTAATTGATTTTAAGATACTTTAAAAATGCTATAGTTTTTTTTACTATTTTAGTATTTTACTGTCACGAATTTTATTATTAATTTTAGTTGATATTTGGTTCCTAATAGATAGATAGCTCTTTATTATTATGAAGTATTTAATAATTTCTCGTTACCTGTTTTTTTTTAAATTTCGCTGCTATCTCAAACACAGCTTTTCTGTGTTATGTTAAATCAAAGCAAACTATACTATAGTGAATTCCATCCTTGATAACCCCTTTTCTTTTTTAGCGATCTCCTCACGAAAATTCTCGACATTCGCTTGTATGTTGACAACCTAGAACCTATATCTATGCACGCTACTATAACTATTTATGTTTTACTACTCTACTTGTTTACTATTATAGAGTCGACATTATACTTGCTACTTCTAGTAATATAGTCAAAATATACTCTATTTTTATCAATAAATTTGAATGCATTTTCAGTTTATTTATATCTATTTTTCTTCTGTTTCTTTTTATTTATAGTTGATTGTTTTCTTATATTTCTTATATTTACAAATTAGATATCATTTATAATTGATCATATTATCATGCTTAATTTATAACCACCTCTACTGCAACAGAAATATCATAATTTTTACGGTAGCCAGCCATGTATGATTGTGTATTGTATATCTTGCTTTATTTTTATCAAAACAATTAACTCTACTATTTCTCTAGTAGTCTGTTGAATTGATTTTTTCTGTATTGTAATAGTTTAATTTCTTATTTCTGTTAACTATTAAACTATTATATCAGTGTAATTAGTATTCAACATGCATTTATGTTAGAACTTGTTCAGTTTCCACCACATTATTAAACCACCATAATTCGACTATTAACGAGGTTGACCAAATACAAATAAAGTTATTTATCCTCATAACATCTGTGTTAAACATGTTAGATGTTATCTAATTGATATGATAATGATATTGGAAGCAATTTTAAACGTGGGTAAAATGGGTCGAATGTCTTCATCGCTCAAATGACGATTACTTTAAAAATGATTACTCACTAGCTGCTTTTTTGTTAAATCAACTTTATAATATGATATGGTGAATTTTAACGAATTCGTACACCACGATAATATCATATGATTAATCTAGATTTCTAGTGCACTGTTTTTACTAAATATGGTATTTTATTACTTTTACATTTTACTTTATTGAATATTTATAGTTCATTGTAGACGTGTCACTTACTTATTTCCAGTGTCAACCTTTTTTTAAATATTACATTTGTTTTCATTATTTTTGCAGTATAAAAGTATTATGTCAAATAGAATTTAGTTTATATAGTAATTTTTGCTAATTTCCTGGCTGATTAATTATCTCCTTTTCAATTTTCATGTATGATATAATCCCCTGATTATATCAGATAAGATAACAAATCTTCGGCTGTATCACCAATCTTTACAAAATTCAAGGAACTTCCATAAATGGCTTTTGTGAAAAGACTGTTTTGAAAATTGAATCCGCGGGTTGGTAAAAACGAAATAGGGGATTTTTTGTTTATAAATATCAGTAGTAAGTATGAATCATGGCAAATAATTAAGATAGATGAATTCGTCATACAGCCGAAGAAATTATCGATTTCAAGACGAAAATAACATGCAAATGTGTTGACGTCTTATTTTTGATTTTATTATTGTTTGTAGGTATTTCACTTTTTGTTTCTTGTGATCATAATAAGATGCATAATTATGTAGTATAAAGCCTATTTAGATCTTCAACTTCACTCATACTTTTTGTTTTGTTACCACTCGCCAGTGAATGGCTATTCTTGGTATAATAAGTAAACTATAGTATAGAGTGGTATTATAAAAATGTTATATTATTTAAAATCATTTAATCGCTCAACAATAAAACTGCCAAGGTACGAAATCATCGTAGAACTGCCCGAGGAGACGAGAGGGGAAGGGAGAAAGTACCCCCTATTCTGAGAGTTTGTCTTATGTTATAGTGACTTTTTATTGTAGATTTTTTGCACTGGGTTTTATTTGAATATGCATACAAATATTTATGCAACATACATAGATAACATAGTTTTTAGTAATATAAGGTCAATATTTTTATCACAGCAATATTTATTTCAATTGAAGGACAACTTTTTGCGCTAGAGCTTATGAAAGAAAACGGGTTTCTGTTTTTCCTAACTCCCTCTCTTGGCTGTTCTATTGTTAATCATGATATTATATTTATAATTTTATTAATTTCCTACTTATAATTCTTTATCAACAACAATAATACTTACTCTACGACTTTGAAATGATGATAAAAGGATGTAGTTTCTACTTTATCCTGCTCTCTTCTCGTCCAACCAACTCACAATGACTCTCCTCTCCAGACATGAACGAGTCCCAGAGGTTCTCCGGAGACCTGCCCCTCTCTCTGAGCACTCTATCCATCACCGATAGTGAGACTTCTTCCCCAATCGCGGAGACTGCGGTAGGTTTTCTTCCGCCTGCTCGCTTCCCTCAAGGCATCTTGTATAAATTATTAGTTTGTTTTTTGCGTCCATGATATTTTAGTGGAAAGTTATTTAATTTAGCATTGTGAAAAAATCAATTTAACAATTCAAAAGTAAATACAGTTGAAAAGTACGACTATTTCCAAAAAACATTATATGTCGTATAGAACTAGTTTGTCACCGACTAAACATACATTCACATTGTATTGTAGTATTTATTATTACAGTATATTTTCAATGGGTCATTTTTTCCATTAGTCAGTGATTTCCTTTAGTTAGAGTTTCTGATAGGCGCCTAGGCCTTTAAATGTATAAAATCTTTTTTTTTATTTAGATGTGTTTTATTTTGATGATGTTGATATTATTATACTATTCACTTATAATTAATTTGTTTATTTACAACACATGTTTCTTCTGTTTTTTCTTTTCAGCCTTCTGTCATAGAAGGATCCGCAGACCTCTCCTTTGATACTCTCCGCAAAATTATGAGTACTTCTATTTTCATACTTATTATTTCATAGCTGAAGTTTAGGGCTCCTTCTGATCTCTTAAACTCTCTCTCTCTTTCACTCGATCAGACGAGTCTTCGGATTCCCGTCGCCAGCGGCGCTGTGAAGAAGAGAAGAAGGTGATGCAGTACTTCAAAACCGCCGACTTTGATGACATCTGTCAGAGCCAGCGTGAGAAGGTGAATACTAGATCTACCGGCATTCGTCATGGCCATGGCAGTGTTGTATGCCTTGATCAGCGGAATAGTGTACTGGAATATAATTATTTTGTATGCCTTTATAATATTTATTAATATTAAAAGTTTATGTCACTACTTATTATTATATCAGTAGTGCGTGCAAAATGGTAACTATAATTATAAAAGTATATTAATAATTTTGAATTGCATAATTTACAGCTACGTAATCTTCTCCAATTTTCATATTTGCTAAATTAATTAGTAGTTAACCGGTAGGCGATGTTTTGTTTTCATTTGGTACTTAATGTAAATGAGTATAGTTTTTTATAAAATAATTGAATTATCTGCTAATTTAGCTCTCCCTCTTTCCCTCTTTCTCACCTCTTGTCACTCCCTACTCCGTTCTCTCTGTCTCCCACCATTTCTCTCTCTCTCTTTTTCTATCACGTTCTCTATCTCTCCATCTCTCTCCTACTTTCTCTCCCCCTCCAGTCAACCCCAGTCCGGGTCCAGCTGTTCGAAGTACTCGACTCGCTGGCGGCCAACATCGAGCGAGGTACCCTTACTGAGAACCACTATCTGCAGAAGGCACCGGCCATCTGGGACATCGAGTACCCCGCTCTCTTTGTCTCCTAGCGACCAGAGAGTGGTGGACCTCTGGATCTTGACCTGTACAGAGGGAGGACCCACTCAATGCACAAGACAGGCGCTGTTCTACCAGTCTATACTTGTTGAGCAGCGGAAACCGATATAGGCATAATGCACTACGGGTTGTTTCGAATTAACGTGTGTTACTTTTCTATTGTTTAATTTAATTAAGTTTCAGTTTACCTCTCGATTTTATCAATTAAGATGTAAAATGTTATCTAGTAAATTGAATTTGACCAAAGTTTGTTTCGTTTCGCTTCGATTTATCCGCCTTTTGAAATCTGGATTTGTTTTTTTCTTTTTTTGGTATCACCAGTTTTTTCCTGTATTTCTACTTTTCGTCTATGTTATCTACTTCACATTATATGGAAACGTACTCTGTCTAAGTAGACTGTATTATATAGTAGTTTGGCATCATAAATTCTTCATTATCTTACTGATAGCGCTAGCCATGTAATAGGAACATATATTTTCTGTCTAATAATATTTTGTTATAAATGTGAGAATTAGGTAAATATGTTTCGCTTGTTACAGCTTATATAGTCAACCATAAAGGAAGGTGACATCAATATTTACAAATAATAAATCCATCCAGATTATTGTTTGCCAGATATTTCTATTATTATGCGCCACCGTTATAAAATTAAATATTAATAAACTTTAAAAAATTATAATTTGCGCAAAGATTTTTTGAGCATCTAACTATTGGTTCCTTGATTTTTAACCTATAGCTTCTGCATGAGCTATTATTTCTACCACAAAATACAATAAAACTCTTAGTTGTCTTCTTTTATCCAGAATAGATATCACATGATGTTATCACCTCCATTAATATTGTCTCTTAATTATATTTATAATTTGTTTATGTTGCATTCTCTGTTTGATGTATTGTTCGAATCCATTGGCATAATTAACTTTCATCGTTCACCAGTCCACTCTATATTATTTGGTGTATTAGGTAATCTGCAAGTCTGCTGCAGCACTCATTCTACTTTCATTTTGGTTTGCCTGGCAGTATATTATTATCGATCTGTCATCGATATCACTGTTCAACATGATGATCTCTCTCTGTGTCTAACTGTGACAACCGGTTTAATCCGGATGGATACCTGGTGCTGTCCAACCTGTTGATTTGGTTAATTACACAAGCGCATTTACTAACTCTCTCTCTCTCCTATTATTATTAATAATTATTACTCATGTTCTAGTCATAGCAACATACTATTATGATATGCATAATTATTTTAATTGTTCACAGCGTCGCGGAGATATTATATTTTCCTCTCTAATTTTGTACCATTTTATTTAATTATATTAATTATGATTGATTATTATTACCTAGTAGTGCAGTATATTATATTTTTGCTATGAGCAAGTTGCATTTTATTCGGAAAACTTATGACTTCATTTTTGTTGTCAATGTGACGCAGTTATTATTTTTTACCGAATGTTAAGTTTATGAATACAATTTAATATATCGTATATAATTCCGTCAATGCGTTTTCTGAATTTGATTTTCGTTTTCATGTTTTTTTACGTGCCCGACTAAGTATATTTTACGTTCTGCGTGCTTTTTATTTCTATAAAATTATGTGCAAATAATTGCTGTGTTCTCAATCATAAAATGACTATTGTAAATCAAAAATTTTGCCCTATTCTCGAGCTATCTAACTCCTCAAACAACGGTTTTATTAAATTCCTGTGATTAGAATAGCAAATAGAAATTTTGTGGTAGTATGGTGATATAGAAATGTGTGGTATTTGTAACAAAAACAAATATATTATTTTCTTTATAATATGTTAGCTACGTTTTTACTGTTATGGGGGGATGGTACAATAATTAATATTTTTTAAGTATAGTCTACTCCGGCCAATCGGAGCTTATCAGAACAGAAATCCAATCGCCAATTTTTTGTCTATTGCTACAATATTAGAAAAAAAGGCCAATCGGAACACCGGCTAATGTGAATTGTGAACTATCTTTATTTTTCATATAAGTAAAATCCATTCCTATCTAACCGAGACAATTATTTTCAGTGTGAGAGTATTGACCTTTCGTACATGGAAGAGATATGCCAATTGTTTTCTCAAATAATTGAAGTTTTTGATTAAACGATGTAATGTATGAAAAATATAATTTTAAATATTTTAACTTACCAGAGAAAAATGTGTTATTATTGAACTATTTTATACCCCCGTGGGTTTCCTTACTTGCAGATGATATTAGGAGCTAAAACTTGCAACAGTAATAGAAAAAATTAATTTATCGTGAATAATATAAATTTCACTTGAATAATAAAATTATTTATTAAAAAATCGTCAATTTAAATAATACTCAAAGAGCATTTATACTACTTATAGCTATTTATATAAGTAGGACAATAATAATATATCAGAGTACTATAGATTTCGTGATCTGGAATCAGATGTAAAAATAATCAAGTCAATTATTGGTTAGATTGATCAAAGGTAATAGCATATATGGCTATTTCGAGTCAACGTTTTTATAAACTTAATCAGGTTATAAAATTATACTAATTGATTAGCTCGACAAGTCAAATTTCAGCTTAATCTGACTATTATAGAAACTTTGTTTAAACATGACGAGGGGTAACATATCCCCCCACGGGGAAAACCCTACAAAATAAGTCTACGGACGAAGGTTTAAGCAGGATAGTTAATTCCGTTATCGTTTTTACTGTACTACTCAAAGTGAAAAAATACCATTTACTTTATTGCTTTTTGATTGTTGATTATGAAACAATCGTAAGTTCAACTTTTTAAAATCGATTTTTGTCTAATCGGAACAGAATTTCTTGCATTTTACGTGTTCCGATTAGACGGAGTAGACTTGTATATTATATTGGAAGAGTTGTTGGTAGTATTAAAGTGTAATATGTTTCGAGCATTGAAACATAATGTTGTTTAAAATATGGAATAGGCTATTATAATTAAATTATTACAATTTCGAAATATTCAATAATATAAGATGTGGAATAATTGAATGAGTGCTGTCTTGCTATTGGTAAATATATAATGCTTATGTTGATTGTTCTGTAAGATGTAGGCCTACTTCAAATATAATATTGTTATAAATTTTTAAATACTGTATTGTCTAGAGTATTTAACCTATATGAAGGAAAAGTTATATTTAATTCAAGCGTTTTAACGTATAGATTACAATTAACATAATAATATTTGTTATTGTAATTCGCATAATATACGGAAGAGTGAAGACTAAATAGATGGTAAGACTATTT
This sequence comes from Coelogynopora nodosa, assembly GCA_034780555.1. Lineage (NCBI taxonomy): Eukaryota > Metazoa > Platyhelminthes > Proseriata > Coelogynoporidae > Coelogynopora > Coelogynopora nodosa. The sequence goes on from JAUZND010010342.1 coordinate 24,475, forward strand.
AAAACGAAAAGTGCTTTTATCTGACAACTTTTTAATTATATTTCACGAAGAATTTAGTGAATACAAGCTTTTTAGCATCACAGACTAAATAAATCTTCATGATTTCTAAGTAAATTTTTTAAATATCTTTTGACAATGTTTATTTATTAATACTATAATATGTAACAATGTAGATTTTTGTAAAATTATAGGTACACAATCCAAATTTTGCAAAATATGTAGTGAACTACATAAAATATTAATGTATTTAATGAACTATATCCTATACGTAGGTAACTACAGGAACAATAATATATTTATTATACATAAAAATACACATAAACAAGTAAAAATGTTTAGCATTAAGGGGGTTGAGAAAGGGCTACTAAAAATATGAATAAAACTAGCAACGACAGACTGTTAAAACTGATTTACTCCTTCCTCGTTATTTTCCAATTTTAACATTTCTTTCGTCCATATTTGTAGGACACTGGGCTTCCTGTACCTGCACTACTCTGTTTCAGAATATTATGCAGTTTAATATATTGAGTGAAAAATAGTTCATTCATTAAACGTTTCTTTTAATTTGGAAGCTTAGATCAATGTCTTCATCACAATAATTCCAACTTCATCGCGTGAACGTTTGTCTGGTACATTTGATAATTGTTCTTTACAGAATTCCGTTGTCTTATTGGTTGATAACCCTGATACTGGAGCTGTATTACTATGGCTTTTATGTTATCAAAGATTTAACCATTGGTACTACTTCAATTGACCAGTTTAATTTTTCACCATCAATTCCAAATGAAAACCATTCTTTGTAAATCCACTTCCGATACGATTTTTATGACGTCCTTTAATTGTAGCTAAATTTTTCAAAACAAATGATGGAAGAACTTAGTGACACTGACTATAAATTATTGTTTCCATTTTCTTCGAATCTGCTGACTCTCTAAACATACATCACAATTTATTTTTTAATGTTCCATTATTTTCAATGAGTCTACTTGTCAACCGGACAGTATATATTATAATATCAGAATAGAGCCATATATGTTATGAAGTTTTCCGAAAATATATTTAAACAAATAAGAAATTTTAAATACTACAAATCTTTGACAGGCTCTTTGAAGCAATATAAAGAAATATATTTACCGTTTTCAAAAATATATGGCATTAATTTCCGATTTATTTATTTACAAACCAGGGTTGCATCTAACTAATTTTAGTACAATAAAATTAAAACCCATTTTTAATCACATCTTCAAAAATGTTAATAACATCTTGTTTTAAAAAATACTAATTTGTCATAATTATTTTACTGTTCATATTATCCTCCTAGAATCAGGCATGCATGGACTGTTATAACAAATCTGAAACATAATCATAAGGCAATACTATAATTAAATAAACAAAACTCAATCAGCAATTATCACGTAGGTTACGTTGCCAGTTATTTGAAATTGCACATATTATCTCTGTTTGGTGATTTCTGACATTTGTTCACGATATAGTTCGCTATTTTACAATCAATAGAAATAAAATTGCCATTTTCACCCAGATTTTTCATTAATAATATTCCAAGTCTTAAAAAAACTATCCAAGACAATGTAATAAAAAAAACAGTATAAATTTCGTTCAATTTATTAGATAAATGAGAGCATAGGACATAAATAATAATTAATCGATATATTGGCAAGCAACACACAATGCCGTTACCACGCACAAAACAGTCTGACTGACTCCATTACATGTAATAATATTTCAAAAGAATACAATGGTTACAAAACCTAAGGACAGGATGTGCGTGAATGTGTTCAAATCTACTAAAAAACTGTGAAGATCGACCAGAAATTAGGAGACAAAGCAGGCACGAGAGAGAAAGAGGCGTGAAAGCAGAGATGAGAGATAGCAGTGAACGGGTCAACAAAATATATAAATTGGTCCGATAGCACTGGAGATTGTTAATGCTTAAAGCCATGATTAGTTTCGTAGAAAATGTTGGCTCAAAAATAACGGCGATGAAAGGTAACGTGTTTATTAGATTAGTTACTTGTCACAGAACACCACCATGTACATAGCCGCGTGAGGCAGGATGTCAATTAAATAAAAAATATAACCATTTTCACTGTGGAATGGATTCGAAAGATATAGAATATTGTTTCGATATCGAATAAGGAGAAATTTAGTTTACGCTAGATTTGAAGGCGGTTGTGATGGTTACAGTGTAAGGGATTAGGCGGGGGGGGGGGTCAAGGAGTGTAAAAATAAGGTTGGCAACTACTGTGTAATTAGAGAAATAATAATAATAATCAAAGAAGATATAGATACAGGCAGGTAGGTAGCCTTTGCTGTAGGTCGATTGGTACAAACAGAACTAATATAAGCATGTATATTATTAGGAGGATGTAAAGTAAAAAATAGATTGTCGTATGCAGACATATGAGAGAAATAGAGAGAAAATGCATAGCATATTATCATAGAATAAAGTCTATAGAGATGAGAGTAAGAAAGAGAGAGATAGAGATAGAGAGGTGGGGAGAGCAGAGACAAGAGAGAAAGAAGGCTGAGAAAAAGAGAGTAGAAAGAAGAAAGATAACTCCATAACGTAATATAATAGAAGTAGAGCTAAATATGGTGAGTGAGGAAGAGGCGAGAGGGAGAAAGAGGTGGTCAACGAAACCAACCAAGTAACTTTCGACCTCACATACACTCGAACTCATCAACCCTCTTCTTGGTGTTGCCCAGCCGGATCTGCTTGAGTGTCTTGAACTTGTCGCGACCCTGGCGCTGATTCTCCTCGTGCAGGCGGTCCACGTTGGCCACCTTCTCCGGCTCCCGCGAATCCCGCAGCTCGGCCCCCAGTGAGAGGAGCTGGGCCTGCAGACGCTGGTTCTTTTGCACCTGGGTCTCACGAGACTCCTCGGACCGGTTGCGGTCCCCGTTCTCCAGGATCTGCATGTCGTGGCCTGTCGGTGGTGGGCGAGACGGTTAACACCCACTCACAACGTGTAATTTAAATTTTACAAACATAAATAATTTGATGTGCAAAGTGCTAAAATTTCATAATTATGCAGTATAATATAATATATCATAAAATATTCAACAGTAGTCTGTTTTTAGACACCTTCACCATTTGTAGAAGATAGGATTTCATCTGTCATCCCTTAATCCAGTATGCTTGAACTATAGTATTAAAGATAGACTGATAAAATCTTCGCCTGTATTAATAATTTGTTTAAGAACTTAGAACAATTCAACTGGCCTTTATTTAAACATTAAAGACAGTTATGCAAACGTTTCAAGATTTTAAAGTTTTAATATGAAACTGATTTATTAATCATTTAAAATTAATCATTAAGAAAACATCTTAATTCATTAAAAATTAAATCAGTGTAATTTGTGCTCAACAAATTTATTATAAAACAAGTAAATAGATTTTTCACATTTAACTATCATTTAAATAAATATTTGTACAAATTGAGAATATTTTATTGCTTTTAAATTATTATAATTTGAAAACTATTAAACAAAATAATTTGCATTCACAACATTCCCACAAAATAAAACACATCAAGGTTCCTTTTAATCGGTAATTATCCAGATATTAGAGACAGCAATCGTTTAAAAAAGCAAGGTGTTTTTTTACTTTATAAAAATGTAGGTCAGCATTAAAAAACAGATTAAAATAATTACATTCTATTCAAGTAATAAAAGCCTTTTAGATTTAAAAAAAATAGGTACACAATTTGTTTTACATTGACATGATGATATGCTAATTTCCTTTAATTAGGACATGTGAATTAATACACCACATTTTGCCGTCGGGTTTCTAATTCAGTTTAAAAATAAACAAAAAAATTAAATAATGTATACACATCAACTCACTCGAATTCAACAATACAAACAATTTTTGAAGTATTAATGACAATGTCAAGCAACAAAAACATTGAACGGAATCAGAATAAACACAACAATGGTTATGGACACTTTTTGTGATATTAGATCAGATACTGCCGCAGACAGTCTAACATATTTCGTGCTTCGAATTCCAAATTAATAATAGTATTTTCTTCATTGTGTGTATGAAGCCCCATATTCAGTTCTCTCAATCTTTCGATAACTATTTATATTTGTTTTGTGAGCATGCTGCTTAGAAATCACCTTGAAATACCTAATTAGTAATTAATCATTTGTAACAACACAGGAATGTGCTTTCAACTGTAAAAGTGGTCCATCATGAGATGGAGGGGAGCAAATTTATAGGATCTATACTAGGGTTCCACCGTCAATCACCTGCTATGGACTGTTTCAATCTGTTAGGGAGCAGCACCCTTCATGCAAGAGACACGTGTTACGTTTAGTATAATTCCACTAATACTAGGCCAGGGGTACAACTAATTAATATTGGCTGATAACTGAAAATAGTTCAATATGAAGTGTCTGTATAAAGTATAATATCCCCATTTTTATAAGAGTTTAGACGATTTACATAAAAAGTTATATATATATTAGTTATAAAATGTAGGAGAAATAACATCCCAATATAGGACAGCATGGAGTTTTCTATTTCAAACAGACACAACCTTTATTGAGACATGGGTTCTATCTACATTCCGTTGAATTTCATTATTGATCTAATTAGATCATTACTCACATTTTCTTTTTGTGAAACATGGTTATCTAGTTTCTACATTATACTACTTACTCGTATGTCATTCTTATAATATCGTTATATTCTCTTGTTTGCTTTCATGTCAGGCAGATATTTACATTTTTTACAGAAGTAAACTAATCAGAAGTTGTTGGTAATATCATAAAGGCATCAGCTTGATCTCATACTTTGTCTACAGTAGCTTTTTAGTTCCACTGAAAAACCTGAGCTATATGGTTTTTACGAGTTTCAGAAATTTTCAAATGAGACTGTGACACTACGTTGGCAGTACTTTCAAGGTTTCAATTTTGTGGCTGCAAATATTGAGCATAACAAAATATATTACTAGTGACTTGCAGATGAGATTGAAAATATTTAGTAGTAGCAACGAAAAGTGCCAACCACGTGTACATCAGTGACTGAGATTACTACAGATAAGTGTAGAAGTGCTTTTGCTCTTATGCGTGCCAATTTTGAATGTATAATAAAATTGAAATTGGCACAACAGAAAAAATATCCCATTTTTCGATGCACATTCAGATACACAGTAACAAGATCTGATCTGCTCCAGTGGGAATGGCTTTTAATAACTTAACATTAGAGTAGACAAAACTGCGTTTAGTGCATATGACTAGCAGAAAAACAAATAATGTGGAGATTCATAGCATTCAACATTTTGATGATGACATTAATTATTATAAGTAATAATATTGTTCAATGCGATAAATACAGAAGACTTTTAAATACAATGAATTTATTTAAATTAGGTTTCGTTTGCTTTCCTTTCAAAACTAGAATTATATGCATAGATATCTAACAAAGATACGTTCTAAAAAAATTCTAGCATGCCTTTTGGAATTTCCTTAATTTTTTTGAAAATCTGTTTATTTTAGGATTTTATTTACCTTCATGACATGTTGAACAAAGTGTTAGAACATAATATACAAAAATTATGATTTTTAGGACGCATGGTAACCTATCAAAGGTTGAAGATAATTATCAATTCAAATGACGTGTGATAGGTTATTAAATTAGTTGATTGTACGGAAAGGGTATCAATAGAATAAGTATAGAAATTAGTATGAGTTGTTTATGCAGCATAATACGAAGATAATTAAGGGAGTCTAGTTAATAACTCTCTAATTAGAATGTAATATATTATTTAAAACATAACAACGAAAATATCGTTGTAATTATCATAATTATCAATGTGAACAATTTATATTAAATATATCCAGAAACTATTAATGAAGACGCCAGTGACCTTCCACAACTGAACAACTGCAAAATTTGTCCAAAAACTGAAATATCCGTTCATGAGTGTAATGGTATAATATTATGTAAATAATGAAGATCATTTATATAATGACATATTATGTAAACATTAACAACTAAGATATTAATAGTGATATCAATGAATAATTAAGAGAATGGAGTTAAATTACAAATAGATAAGAAACGAAGTACAATAGATTGTCGTATAAAATAGGTAACTTAATATGTGCAAAAAGTATGAATCGCGATAATAATTAATAAAATGCGCTTCTATTGATGAAAGTAATGGATATACCCGCAAAATCAATTTCATGATATAAGCTAGATTGATTCAGAGAAAATAAATTCATATGATTGGAATAGTAGGTAATATTGGAATAGTAGGTAATTTGGAGTAAGCAAAAACATATTGAAAATACTACGCTTTATACCTATGCTTCTAGACCAAGGTAGAGAAAAATCATGCAAATACACTAATTCGTGGCTTTAAAATTGCAAATCACCCACCATCATACCGTAAATTTAACAAAATGATGGATAATAAGGGAGAAAGAGAAAGATGTAGGGTGAAATATAGTTTGCTGAGTTGATAAAAGAGCATGCAACAACGCCCGACGACAGTGATGAGAAAACTTGAAGTAGAGTCACTCATTAAAGGGGACAAACATGGTGATTAGAGATGCGAAGTCATTATCTCACGCCAACTACAAAGGAACACTGGTAAAAAAGGTGATCTTATAGCAAGCAGTATATATATTATAGTTAGCTTCCAGTATCTACAAGTTTAGCTGTTACTCATACTGATTAATGCGGACAACTTTTGTTTGGAATATAACCTGTAGACAATGGAAGCTAAAAATATATTATGCTGCATTTCAGTATTTCATTGGTTGACTAGGAGTGACGTAAAATAAGCCTAAGTAGATCCATCCCATTTGTCGAAGCTCACCATATTTTTTCCTTCGAGCAGACGCAAGGGCCACTAGTGAAAGACAGAATATCGCAACCTTATAGAATGTAGCTGAGCTCGACTTGTATTATAAAGAAATACGGAAGAACAGCTTATGGATAGTTAAATATTAGTTTGTAGACATTTCTTATTGTTTAAAATTATTTTCAGAAGTTATACCTTTATGTAATCAAAATATGTGTTGCATAATCACTTCTAAATCCAATAAATAATACTCTGATCAATGAGGAGTGGCCTTTTGCCATTTTTTATTTGTGCAGTTGAGAAAAAGTAATTTTAATATAAATTATACTTGAATATAAAAGCACATAATATAATCTGAGTTAGTGATACGAAAAAATATTTTAATCATGCAATCACTAAATTATTTATACTAGGTACTTCAACGCAAAGAGAAAGCAAATATGAATTAAAAATGGTTTCTGTATACGCAATAAAGGTTAACATCCATCGTTTACTTTTATTCACGAAAAATGTCTAATATATGGGTCAAATGAAGCTTGAAATGTTTAAATGTTACAGACTGATGTTAAAATACTGAAATTACAAACAAAAGTTAATTTAATTACAATATATAATAACTAAATAATTATAACAATAACTACAATATTATAGTAAAAATACTGGTTAGGAGAAACATCATTACAACTCTTGAGAAATTGTAACGTTAGAATAATAAAGTTGTTAAAAATTATTTTGTAGTTTTAAAATTGAAAAATATTTTCACATTTTAAACGACACAGTCTTTTAAACAAAACTACAGTATAAATTATAATCAAACAAAATATATTTAAAATGCTTCTGGAATCAATTTTTTCAGTTTGATATATTTAAACATATTTTTATTAATACAACGCAAATTGCCTAAAAGTAAAAGCAAGTTTCAGGTTCATTATTTGTAGCAGTTATTAAATATTATTAGCTATTATTTAAGTGACGAAACGTTTTGCAAGAAATTGCAACTAAATTGTTACGAAATTGTTTACCTCAGCTCCATAGGTGGAAAAAAATCCAGCATAATCACACCCACTGAACTAATGCTCCACGAAACAATAGTTATCAGTGGCCACTTTTAGATCTACATACATCAATGGTAGTACATGTTTACCGCTATCAACCTGAACAAATTACTGTATTATATATTTCCCTATAAGTCGCACCCCCAACTTCTAGTAAATTTTAGAAAACACTTATATTATACTTATTTTTTTATTTATAGCCACAATTTAATATATTTTGGTATATAATCAAACGAGGCGATTTAACAACAACAGTGCGTCAAAATAAAACATGATTATTTTTTAGCATCGAGTGAACACCGAGCAACCGACTTATAAAATACATGGAATTCTTTCCATGTATACGCTTTATCGATAGTAAATGGCAGCTGTATTGGTAGCAGTCTGCAGTAAATCAATACCGTTATTATTTGGATAGTATCTAGACTAAAACAATAGACACTGTTTGCCTTCTCATGTAATGACCCTGTTGTGGATTGATTTATATCGTACCAAATTACGTTTTCACACGTTTTACGTTTTATGTTGGTCACAGTATTTAATCATTCCATTAAAATTATACAAATTTAACACGTCGTTTTTCATGTTCGCATAGATAAAATGGGAACATTATTAGTCAGTAACTTTATATTCTGACTTGGTTTAGTCATATAAAGTAATATCGTTTCTACGAAGTACGGTTTCTGCGCACTGATATCAAACAAACTAAACTCCTATTCAATATGTGTAAAAACACGATATTTGAGTACCTATTACATAATAGTTTATATGCACCATGTAAAACATTTACATGCAAATTAACTTGTTTTAGTAATCAGAAATTTCATGCAGGTACTACATTATTAAAAAGGTGGGAACAAAATATGTTAAAACCACTATACAATATATTAAAAAAATTAAAAGGGAAAACAGTTTTAAAATAAAATTTAAAAAATCTATATTATATAATACGCATCAAAATCTAACAAGAGGATCACATTATTATCGTACCGCAACCACACTGAAAACACAAAACTAACTTTTCTAAAGTCTAAACAAATTATCACAAGTATTACAATAAGTGTTTTGATAATATTCTAACTTTAATAACAACTCAATTAATTTTACAAGAAATGACATTTTATTGTAAACTTTTCATTCCCCCCGCTTCCCTACGATTGGTTGGTTGCTAGGCTAACTGAGTCAACATCACGAGCTTTACCGTATTCTTTGCTACCGTCCTCAATGTTGTCCTCCTTGACTAGTGCAGCCTCCTCCAGTCGGCGCGTCTTCTCCTCCAGCTGGAGCTGTTCGATGCGCATTGTCTCCATGTCCGCCTCGTAGCGTCGCAGCTCGTCCATCGAGCGCTGGTAGGCTGTGTTCTTCTCCTCCATCTCCTCCCGGATTTGCTCGCGCTCCTGGGCGAGACGGTCACAGTCTTCTGAGGACTTCAGCTGGGCCTGTTACACACACACCGTGGGGGGGGGTTAGAGACAGAGTTAAATATGGGCGAGGTGGACATTGATTGATATCAAACAAATTTAACAATTAGACTAGCGAGTGATAAATTAAAGGCAACTTAAATGGTGAAATAGTTAATAGTTATTTAAATTGTACACTATACTTGTACAAAGTTTACATGTAATACTTGACCCATATTATACACTTTCTCAAAATATGGTAAGATAATATCCCTAGACAACTAAAATATTTTCTAGTAAGTAAAACAAGTAACAAATATATTTAATAATCAATAAGACAACAATGTCCTTAAAAGATTTTGTAGTAGAATATTCTAAATTATATATAAATTGTTCATAATATTTTAAACCTAACAATTAAAATTGTATAATCTGGTGGATTCATAAGGGAGAATAAATCTTCAATAAATCTTTAAAAAAATCTCTTACCGAAGATATTACTGTTAGCGCTTAATTAACATGGCCGGTGAACAACATTGAACATTTTAGGTCTTAATTTCGACATTATTTCTCAAATTTAATTCATTTACAAATAACTGCAATCATTCATTTTAAATGTATTTCCATTATAGCTAAAAAGGTGGCGTTTATCTCGTGTATCAAATAGGTAATATTGGACTCAGCACAAGGAAACCAGCTTATTATCAGTTACAATGTACTAAACATCCCATAGATACATTACTCTAGCAACTTGAAACACTGTAATAAATATGAAGGGAATGGGCGTGGCAAAGTCGCATAGTCCTCTGTTTTCAACTAACTGCGTAATATATAAAATGGATAATATTCCTATTTCATAACTGATAAGAAATAATTTCGAAAATGATTTACAAAAATAGTACTTCAAGAAATCATATGATTACAACTAAATAAAAGATAATACATTAACTAGTCAAAAAATAGTCCCGTGTATATTTAAATGATTTAATTCCCCATTTATATTTCAAATTTTTATAAAGCTAAGTTATCTACGATAATAAAGAATACATACAAAATTACAATATTTTTTTTACTGTATGAAAAAAAGTAAAAATGACGGAAGTATTTTAAATAATAAATATATACAGATATTACATTTTTAACATTATATTTTTTAGTTTTCCACGTTTCCAAATAATTAGTTTACTGTATTTTCTAGAATATTATCCTGTTGCGCGAGAACCCTAAACAAACACATTAAAAAATTATGTCGAGTATTATTGTCCTTCGTATATAGATAATATAGTCTTTAGCCAACTATAGTCTTCACTTATAGCTGTTGCTACTACATAATACCATAAGCTAAGATGACGATTACTAAAGGCATGCAAGGAATGTGGACATGAGCGAGTGACAGTGAACTAACCTCCCACCACCAGATCGCTAATGGTCTGTTACAGCTCCAGCCAACTCTGCAGGCTGCTAACATAAGGTATACTAATCCAGAGTTGATAAGGAAGGTACAGTCCTTTCTAGGCTATACTTACCATGTTCTGTGTGCGTCTTTGTGGAGTTACCCTCTGTCAGAGTCACAACAGCACAAGGATTAGAGCTACTGCATTCTCCGGCGACCACATTATTGCATTGTAACATTTGGTACCTACTTGCATACTGTGCTGGTTTAAATTCTGTGTTTTGTAGTCTGTTATGTACTATAGTGGAGATTGTGGACTCCATGATTTGGCAATGAAAAAGCATTACACGTGTCCAAAACAAACATTATAAGTGCTATCGTACATCACTATAGTAGCAATGGCGGTTGAAATGACATAATCCAACACAATACACGTAGAATATATTATCATGAAATGATAAGTTTACTTTAGAAATATTTGCATAGCTTTCATAAACTTGACTGCAATTGTAATCTTTATAAGAAATCTTTGTAATTAAATATGTTAAATAGTTAAATATGCTAATGTTAAATAAGCTAATGTTAAATAGAGAAATTCAGACTACTTAATTACATGTATCGTTAATATTTAGCTAGTATAATTTGTTTGAAAGTAACATTACTAGCCGTACCGTATAATTTTAAGAGAATATATTAATATATCATGATGAATAAAACAGAATAGCTAGGAAAATATGCTGATTATAAAATAAAACAATAAAATAGAATTATTATATTTCAGCGTCAATTGAAAATGCTAATCGTTAATATACTACCTATCTTCTATATAGAACGAAAACAATATTTTAAGTATTTTAATAATCGTTTTAAATATTGTATGTAGAGTTCGTACAAAATAAATCAATTTGGTTGTTTTTTGAGGGTTTTTGATCATGAAATTTGAGGGTTTTCAAGGGTGTGTACGAATCGTCTTGTGAAACTTAGTTGGTAATATTAATCAGCAATTACCCTGTAAATAATCTGTTCTGTTTAATGTGCATTGTACATATTTATAATACTAAAACACCTAGCAACCTGATTTCATTTTACAAATAATTTCGAAATATGAAGTGAATTTTCAAAGGGAATTTGAAGTTATAGGTGAAAGTCAAAGTGAATTTTAAAATTTCATAATATGCTTAGGACAGTGTGTACTCTAAATTGTTTTGTATTTGTTCTGTATCATCAGTATGGCCTTTAATTTTACACAATATGTATATCATTAAAAAAACTGTTATTAATTAAAGTAATCATCTAACTGCTTACTATACAATATTTAAAACGAAAACATTTTACTGACACCCATAATAGTAGTAAAACCAAATGGTTAATAAAACTTAAAACCAAACATTCTAAAATCGATATAGAATATATAAAATTCCCAAATATACGAATATAACAATTTATTAATATAAAAGACAAATAAACATTTTCAACTTATTATTTTGTATTCGAATACATTCCAATTTTGTAGAAGGTAATAAAAAAGTCAAGTTGATGCTATCAAGCGATAAATTAACCTACTCACAACTTCACTTTTTCAATCATTTGTATCCACTCGTTATAAGCGTTGAACACGTCATATTCTGAGGGTGCATTGCACACTTCCTTCCCCAATTCATTGCGCTAAATATACTCAGTTTCAACTAATTACCTACTTAGGTAAAATAGATATTTGAAACATTGCTCTCCCTAGAGAGTGAGAAATTCGAGTTTACAATTTTTTTATAAATTATTATGATAATAACGAGCAGTATAAATTTCATTAATGTTATATTAATATTTAAACATAAACTAATATGAACAACAAAATAAATAACAGTTGCACAAGATGTGAATGAAATATATATATTATAATGTCTATGCAAATTCAAATTAGTTCCTAATATAAAACTGATTTGAAAACAGATAATAAAAAGTCATGATAAGTTCTAGTTCGTAATAAAGATGTATCATTTTATTCAATGATTATATTTATTTCACGATTATAAAACAAAAAAATGGCATCAATATGCAAAAATACGACAAGAAATGCTTTTATGAAAAACTTGCAGCAAAATATCATCAGAACGACAGATTATTAAACAAAAAATATTTTGTCAATCAATACCGAGCCAAGTCTAGCAACTGCACCCACTGACCTCCTGGAGCTGGTCGTTCTTCTCCTCCATGAGCCGTTGCATCTCCTCCACGCGCAGTCGTGACTCGTTCTCTTCTCTGAGCTTGTCCTCTAGGGTGCGCACCTTGGTCTGGTACTCGGCCACCTCACGGGCCGCCTCCGCATGCTCACCGGCCTCCCGGCGCAGGCGTATCTCCAGCTCAACCAGCCGCTTCTCCGCCTCCTCGCGGGCCAGCCGCTCTTCCGCCCACTTCTTCCTATTAGCAGAGGGAGAGACACAGTCGTTAGCTGGTGGTTGGTTACTTGGACACATTTTAGGTGTACGTTGTTTGGGATCACACATTTCAGTTTTACATTATTATCATTTTTAAAATTATTAATAGTGTAATTATGCTGACTATACAATAATTCATTCAATCAAAAATTTATATAAATTGATTTCAAACTCTAACTGCCATATGTTTCGCTATTTTCCGTCACCATTGACTCCTTCCACACACGGTGAAAAGTTTAAAAGAGGTACAACTGTGGACTTTTGTGTTACATTAAGCAACCAATTTGTTCTGAAGGTCCAATAAAAGAAAATGGACGCTTCGTCTACAGAGACCGTCCATGCGGGTATTATTATTGAATATTATGTATTTGATAGAATCATTAATTTTAAAATTAAGACGATAATTTACAATTGAATCAAATAAAAATAATTTATAGTATGTAATTAATGGAATCTTAAAATTTGAAACTAAAACATTGGTTTTAACAGCGGTTTGTTAAGGTAAACTATTTTATACATTAAAATATTTGTTAAGTGGTGTGTTAAAATAAAAGTGTGTTTAGTGATTAACATTTCAAATAGTTATGAAATATCTAAAAATATGTCGGATTGTTAAATGAGTTTTAAAACGTGTTTCCAGTGAGATAACTAACATAGCAACGGCCTGTGGTACACAATAATAAATAGCTTGAACATATTATATATTTAACTTCATTGGGCTCCTTTCGAATGGACAAAATATCACTATGAGGAAGTGCCAGACCAACACTACAATCAAGTCAAAAATCAAATATGGACACTTTTTTGAGTGATAACGTTCATAATTTCAACATACATGATGGGATATAGTTACTTATTTAATATTTAAATAGTGTAGAATAGAGTAATATTTTTAAGCAAAAAAATTCAATGACAGAAACTGGTTATTGCATTGCAAAATTAGATAATACTGGCTCTAACAGAACATAATGCTGTAATTATAATCAGTTGAATGAGCAGGAAAAAAAACATTATGACTCGGAGATTAATATTAACATGTCTAAAATTAGAACAAGCATGAAGGAATTACCTGAGACAGAAGCTGGAAGTGAATGAGATTAATAAACCATAAAGTTAAGAGACTGGATAGAAAATATAAGAGATAAATAACGCATAAGGTCAACGAACTGACATTTTATCCGGTTTTTATTACAGTTTTAATTATATAATGCATACATCATAACTAAGAGATAACCATGGATAAGCTGGTCTGAATAATTAAAAATATATACATAATTATATAATAATACAGTATAATACTTAATAATAATATTAAGCATTAAAAGCAACAACAAAATTTCCCCATTAGAAAATACAATCACAAAAATATTGTTACAGGGTTCATAACAGTTTGTAAAAATCTTCACCCTGACATATTACCTTGACATTTCAAAATTTTTAAGACATACACCCTGAAATTTCAAAATTGAAAAACGAAATTAATTTTAAAAACTAATAGTTATACTTATGAGTTATGTGCGAATTTACAAAAATATACAATGGACGAGTAAGGAATATAAATGCAGTTGTCTCTTATTAATTAACTTAGTAGAACAGGGGCCTGGTTCCCAAGAAGGTAAGTAAGACTTAAGTTAAAAATTGAACTTATCTCAGTTTATATAGCTTTTGGTTAAATGTAATATATATTCAAGATTAGTGCGAACATTTTTCATTCTCATTATTATAATTTAAATATAATTTAAATATAATAAAATCTACCCTGACATTTTTATTTTACCTTGACATTTGATAAAAAACACCTATATACCCTGACATTTTTAAGGATTTTGAAATACCCTGACATTACACTGTCCTGACAAGTTATGAACCCCATGTTTTTATGACAAATATAAAAATAATACTCAATCATAACTAGTCCTCGTGAATATAAGCATAGTCTTCATTTATAAATTTAAATTTAGTTTGGAAAACTAAATTAAAACAGTAAAATGTAAACTATTATTTAACGTAAACTATAAATTTCAAACATTTCTGAACATGATTATTTGAAGATGGTAAGCTAACATAGAGCTAATCTCAGTATAACTTTCTATAAACAATACATAACTCAGTTTCATGAAATATCTGCAATTAAAGTTTGGTAGTACAAGTCGACATGACGTAGGCACTGTAGGTAGGTGTCTTAAATCTATGGCATAACAAATAATCGTGCAAAATGCATTAAAAAAACATAAGAATGTTAAGCCAAATTCATTGACTAATCCTCCTCAATGATTAAAGACTTCACGCAACTCTCAAGCTACACTGTCGAACATAACAAGGCTACTAATTCTTGCACCGAAATTCCGCTCAGTAAAGCACAGAAAGTGTGGTGCATTAAAAGAAGACGTGATTAAAATACAAAAAAATATGTGCTGCCTTGTGAACTAATATAATCTATACTTCACTTGGCACAAAAGCCTATATTTGAGAATTTCCATTTAAAGAATAGGTAAATGAAACAAATTCAACTAATACATTGAACTGCTAAATATAGTTAGCATTTTTTAACTGCCAACTAAAAAAAATAAAGCATGAGATAATTGTAATTATTATAGTTGATAACACTATTTTAGTATATTGTAACATTTTTAAGATTCTAATCTATTGTAATATTGAAATAAAAATTAATTTGTACCCAAAGTAGTATATCGATTATATAATAAAAACACCTAAATTGATATATAAAACATTAGTAAACCACCACAAAATATGTTCAAATACAGATAATTATTATTTTATGCAGTTTACAGGGTTGCCAGATATCTAAGATTTCAAATTCGGACGAGGTCCAATATAACTGGGTGCCCATGGCTACACATTAAGCGTAGCGTATAGCCGCAAATGTTGGTATTTTAAAGTAAATGATGCATATAATGTATTAAAAATCTGATGTATTATATAGAAAATTGATTTAAAGTATTTAGCACTTGAAAAAATCATGTTACTTTTGAATACCTTTTATGAAGGTCAGGGGGTAGCATTAGGTGAGTAGCACCTCAATATTTTATCGCCTTTTCAAAAAAATCATCTAAAATTCACAAAAATCCGGACGTCTGGCAACTGTGATTTTCTATTACATCATTATTTACAAATTGGCTATCAAGCCGACAAAGTGAAACAGACTAAACATAAAACCTAATCCTTGAAGTAATAATTATCGTTAGTTTCTATAATTTTATATAAAATATAAATACAATAATCACACAAACAGAAGCAAAAATTGTCAATTCAATCTTGACTTGTATTATTTATTATATAAAGCGTATTGTTTGCAAAATAAATCAATAAGACAATGGAACAACAAAAGGTTTAAAACCATTGTGTACTCAAAAGAAGACACACTTACGTCCTATTGTATGTTATCGATGAATCAACTAGCACAACTAGCGACAAATGCACAACTGTATCGTTTAACTATACATGTTAAATTTGCATAGAAAAATTTGCTGCAACATACTCTGCACCAAGCAGCAGCGTACCAGTAGTATAGGAATGGTGGATTCTGGCACACCACTTGACCTTTGACTCTGCCCCAACATTAATTGTTTTACGATCCGAAACATTATGGATCATAAATACACTAAAATCTTTAATTGGTTATATCTTTTTAGGGTAGTAACCTATGACAACCCACGTTGGTCTGATGACTCACAAATATAAGATCAATATTTTAATACTACTTACAAATATTTGTAAATAGTATATAACCTTAACAAATTTTATTTGCGTATAATTACATTATAATCTTATTATTTAATTATAAATATTGTTGTTAGACCTTTTTGGAAATTTTGGACGAAAAATTACGCCATTCGTGACATAATTTTTCGTCCAAAATTTAAAAAACTATCTAAAAACAATAATGTAATTATACACAAATTAAAATAGTTATGGTTGTATACTAATTATAAATATTTGTAAGTAGTATAAAAATATTGGTCTTATATTTGTGAGTCATCATACCAAATTTGGTTGTCATAGGTTATTACCCTAAAAATATATACCTAATGAAAGATATTGGCGTATTTATGATCCGGATCGTAAAAAATGGGGTAGGGAGGGGGTCAAAAATCAAGTAGTGTGCCAGAATCTACCCTTCCTATACTACTCGTATTATTGATGGAAGAAATTATTTGAAGACATCTATCACAGTTTCATGTATTTCAGGGTAGTGCTATATTGTATACTACCTACCTTAACAGAAAAATAGTTATTAAATAACTAAAAAATATTACATTTGCTAAAACTTGAGGAAATGCCAGTCAGTTTTCAATTCTTACTATTGGCCGAATCTTGTATTGCGATTTTTTTGCTAATTTACGGTTGAAACTGTCATTTGAGTTCATTATATAATTTTTAGATAAAAATAACTGTACGTCAAAAAAATTGTCGGTCGCCACATTACATATCCGCATTTAAGGTATTTTGAATTGTTGGTGGAAAATTAATTGTATATACCTGGCATATTTGTATAGTTAAACAATCACTTACTTTTTATTATTGTACTAGTTATAAAAAAAGAAATATCACATAAAAAAGTATTCACAACACATTTTAAAAAGGTGATAATTTGTAAAACAAACAGTTTTTACATCTTTCAAATGTAGATACGCCCTTACGAGCGAAAAAACAATTATCGAGGTGATTTTGAAATTATACTTTGCTAATAATATTTTCAAATGGAAAGGTTAACAAATATTTTAAAAAATGAAGTGCTAATTTCATAGTTAATTAGTCATAATTTTCTTATAGTGTGGCTTTAATAAGATCTCATTAAATCCTTAATTTTATATAAACACGTTTTTTTATATTTGATTTTTAAGGTAGGTACATAACTAAAACAATTAACTGTATAGAAAAAAAGATTAAAGCAACAAAAAAGTATTGTAATTATTTTATATATATATTTAAATATGACGGCGGCTATATAATTAACCGCCGTCAAATTAAAAGAGTTACTTTGGCGTCATGGTAGAAAACAGTATCAAATACGACAGCTACATAAAAATATGGAAGTATGCGGCTTTAAGAAACAACAATTAAATCGAATGCTTGGCAAATCATTGATAGACACCCATCACCGATCATCTATCAATAGTACAAAAGACATCCAGTCTATGCGTCTAACTAATCAAGGGATAAGGTTGTTGATCAATTACATTTAACATAAAATTGCACTATGTAACCTGCACAACATTGTAGGCTAGCATTTTGTAGTTAGCTAGTGTGGAACTAAATCAAAGGAATGAAATTGGGATTGTATATATACTTAATTGATAATGAAGCTTTTAAAATTATTATTTTCATTTAAATATTACGTTATTTTTATTTTGAATAATGTTTTAATATTTGCAAATAGAATGTTTCATTTTTTGCAGTGTAATTATAATACAATTCACGATGGCATGTTGTACGAAAAACAATAACGAAACCTACAAATGTAACGCAATAAAAATACACTGATCAAAAAGTAGTAACAGGTGGGAATTAGGTTTAAATGTTTGATTAAATGAAATTATATAACAGTAAAAAATATTACTATTACTGTCTTCTAGGACGTATAATATTGTTAAATGTTATAGAAAATAGGCGTTATGTTTCGTGAATTCCTCATAAAAAGCACCAGATATAATTCAATTTGATAGATTAAACACAGTAACGAGACGTCCAAAGAACATTCAGGCTGGATAATAAGGATAACTAATATAATTAATATAGTAAGGCAACATGTAAATGAGTGATCTGCGTCACCATTTTGTGCACATCAAATCAGAACCATGAATAAACCTGGTCATAATGAGAGAACTTTCCAGTGTAACAATGATAGAGAGGAGTGGCAGTGACCCATTCTATACTTGTAAATGTCACCAGAAAAATATTATAAAAAGGAACTAACCACCAATTAAAAAAGCAAGTTTCAAATAATATCAAAAATAAATATACGGATATCAAACTCCATAATACAAAACAGTCTACACTATTAGGGCCAACCCCCAAAAGGTAAAACAAATAGAATGTAGGTCTAACAACATCAAATAATAAATCTGAATAAAAATCAGAATATAGATAATTTTATATTAAGATGCCACATTAAATCAGTAGATTTTCATAACAATCAAAACATTCCCAATTAAGCTGTTAGTGACGATTAAATGATCAAAATGAAACAATAAAATGGTGCTGCACTTTTATTATCGATTTATGCGCGCATAATATCACAACTCCCATAATTATTAACACTTAGTAAGGTTGTAAAACAACACATTATTAAGCAATAGTAAAGATTACAACACATAAACTGTATTCATATTTGGAAATAATATTGCCGTTACATTTAAACCAACTTGAACCAGATTAAACAGCATAAGTAGAATATCCAGTTAGTCAGATATCTCAAAATGACTCCAATAATGGAATAGACACAAGTATTCCAAAATGGTGTAAAAGACACTAGAAAACGAAAGTGTGCACACATGACACCACCATGGCTGGCCTCACCTTTCTGTCTGTCGAGCGAGTTTCTCCTCCTTGGCGTGCGCCTTCATCTGCTGCACTTCGATAGAGTCTGGTTTGCGCCGGCGGATGTACAGCTCATGGTTGCCCATGCAAAGGGCCAGGATGCGTTTGTTGATGCGTAGACGGGGCGCAAAGAAGATGAAGTCCTGTGTGAGCATGCGGGAGGAACATTATTAATGTCTCAACCAAGACGCGATAAAGGTCATAGCTAATGTTGCATCATTTCCTATGCTCAGGGTGTCAACGTTTTTTCAACAAAAAATTCGAGTTAAGGTGCGAATATTGAGTATACGTGGACACCCTGTATGTTAGAATCCCTTCTTATTCCCTCAGTTATGCCACGAGTATAGAGTACATTTCTTGTTACTTTTTTTTAATTTAATAAAATTATAATCACTGATCATAAAATTATTCAAACTGTCACTTTCTCAGTCCATTAAATGTCATACTTAATAAAACAAATTCAACTACAATTTTTGGATCTTCTTTGGCTAAATGCGCTATTTTTATTAAAGAAATTTAGTTAGCATAGTTAGACGGAAACTCTATTTTTGTATTTATAAGCAATTACGTTTTGACGATGGGAAACAAAAAGCGAGCGTAACCTTTCGCACCAAAAACGAAACTATAAAATTTTCCTACGTAACATAATGACCACTAGGACGAACAGTTAACTATTCGAAAAATAAAATGTGTTACGTAATATTACTAAATATCACTTAGTCTTAGGGAATAATTGTAAGATTTTTTTTATATATTAAATGAGGAAATCAATCGTATGAAACCAAAACTATAATTTCTGTTCCATTTGCAGAAATAGATCTTTATTATTTATAAAAGCATATTAACTATAAATTACTAATTGTGTAAAATCATCTATTCGTCTGCAGTTCTGTGCGTTCAATCAGTGATGACGCAAATTTTGTGAGATGTATAGGCTTTACGTTATTATAGTTACATATGTATATCCAAAACATTGTGATCTACGTTTTAAAGAGAATTAGAAAGGGCATCTCAAAAAAAGACCAAAACGTGTACAGAAATGCGGTTGATATACTTTATGAAACATATCAAAATGCAGTGTATAAATCTCACATAAGGATAAATATGCATTTTTAACAAAATAACAAAACGACTCTCTCTGTAAATATCTATTACATGCATTAGCTTTCTACTCTTTCTCGCCCATAAAGATAAGAGTTCTATTTGCCCCTTTTTGCAATGCCCTCGCTTCGTTTCCCATTCAGACAAAGTTGTGTTCTTTGTTTGGTGAAGAGAGCTAAGTGAGTGCACTTTAGCCTTTAGACACGAGGGATGGAGGGAGTCATCGAATTACAGAAACAAAGAACCGACTGGATTTGAGGCATACATAAGGACAGCGTAACGAACGCTTTGCTGAAGTTGCGAGCTGTATCGATTAATGGTTAAGTTACTAGCGACTAAATAAAGGACAGGTACAAGATATTATGTTATGTAATAACTAGATACAATAGTACATAAATAAACAAAAAAACAATATAAATTAAAAATTATGTTTTTTTATATTAGTAAATGTTTGGAATAGCACACCATATACACAAAATAAGAATATATTATACATTACATACAAATCAATCAATCAATCATAAAATATATAGTACTTATGATACTACTCGTATACGAACTATAATACTGCATCAGAGCATTTTATCCAAACTGTTCAACATAATATGTATGATAACATTTACATGTACTCATACTGTACAATTACTGATTCTATAAATTCAATAACTAAATTTGCTTCAAATTAAACAGAAAATTAAATATATCTAGTGTGTGAAATTTAACTTCAATTGCAGTCGTTGTACATACTGTACATTTCGAATGAAAGTGCACACTCAGCCGGTGGAGAACACATTTTTCTTCAGCAATTTTCATGTTTAAAGGACTAGCTCAAAATAAATAAATAAACTGTAGTTAATTTATTGATTGAACTTATAGCAAATAACAATATTGGTAACATTACCCGTAAATACTCTACTCATAAATAAACTTAATGTAAAAATTGTATTCATAAATTAATCTACAGAGTTCAAAGGAGAAAGCTCTGCCACCTTTCAACAATCTTTATTTGTATTTCAGGTATTTAAATAGTGACCTATAAATGACCTTGCTTTGTGTTGAAACTCATTCTACATTAGTTTTACACTATTATTTTATAGTAATAACACCTATAATAACAGCCGTAGTTACGAGTGTAGGATATAAATAGTGTACACTCACACATTATCAAGTATTGTCCCCTAATGCATGAGAAGAAACTGAACTATTTACTGCATCAACCGCAGCCTGCTTTGGTAATTATAGCTTTCACTTTTAACATCGACAAGAGTGTGAATGTTGGCGTTTTACAGAGCCATTAAATATTTAATCAGAGAGATAAAAGCTGGAGAGTCTCGTTTCTACAGGGCCGGTAGAAACGGTTAATTAACAGTTTATCCTGTTTTAAATTGGCTGTGCAATAGTACGATTTTTTTTAATGTACAAACTTTTATTAATTTAACATACTGACGTAATTAATATTTTAAACTTTTAAGAAGAGCCCTTCAAAGATATCAATAATATTATGTATAAACATGTCCTAATATAATGTACTTTATTAAATTCGAAAAGCAGTTTGATTTTAAGTTAACCCTAATAATTTATGACAGTGTACATATATATCATAATACTTTGTCCATTTAAATTAAAAGGTTATTTTCGCCAAATATTTAATTATGTCAGTATGTTACGTTCTCGACGGTATATTTAGATAACAGATCTCTAATTCGTATTCCTGATTTTCTGGGCTAAAATATACCCAAATACCGATCGAAATGCCCTTTTCCCAGTTGTAGACGCCTTAACTTTAGTATCAAACTCAAAAATATTATTTTCCTAAGCCAAAATTGGTTTGCACCACTTGATAGAATTAATCGAAATGAGACAGAATGTTTCCAACGTGATTAAATAATAACTGTGTCTAGTTCCATATTAAAATGTATCAAGAGACAATGTCACCACTTACGGGAGCCTTTTTATCAATAGGTTTTATAATAAACTTCTTGTCACTGAAGGAGATATTCCTGATTTCACTCCAGGGAAATCCAATCTTCGGCGTCAACCTGTAAACACACAAACAAGACTCGTGTACAAAACCAAATACCGAGCTGGTTATGACGTGTAGTTTGATGATTAAATCGTCTGTTTTTTCACTAACAGGTCACCAACCACCACATTATCTACTTGTGATGCACATAATACATATTTTGGTCAGTATTTGTACAAAATAATTATAATATTATAGTTCAGCTAAATAATTACTACAATATAAGAAACTATATGTTGAGTTTAAACTATTAGTATGTTTCATACTCAAGGGTACATGGATGTAACCCAGAAAAATATTTATTCATATTCTGTTTTTGAACAAGTTGTTTTGTAATAAATTATAATTATTTCGTTAGGTCGCCAACTTCTTCCAATCATGTATTGATAATATACATTAAAAGTATCGGCATGCATCACTTATATAATCCAATCACATTATTTAAAAACATAAGTTGGTCTAGAAATATCGAGATGATGATCAAACTCACTTGTCCTCACTGCCGTAGACATTGAGCCCCATCGCGTCCACTCCGAGGAAGAGCTGGGTGCCCTTCTTGTTCTTGATATCGAAATAGTTAACCCCGTACATCTCGAGATCTTGAGCGATCTTTAGATATTCAATCATCGCGTCCTCCTTCACCATCCCGCTGTGCTCCTTGTACCAGGTAAGGATCTTGTCGTCCCACTCGGCCTTGGGCAGTTTGTGCTGCTCCATGATCCTGCAAGACATTACGGCACAGTTAGTTGCTTGGGTGCATCCAATCGATACCATATCTACATTCTAAACATAGAACTCAGAAGGTTCAATAGATTACTTCTAAAAGACAATTTTTAAGGTGTATCAAAATTGTAATAAATATAAATTTTGCAAATCAAAAGCGTAATTAATGCAAATTAATTAATTATTACAATCATGATGGTTAGAATTATAACGGTTATGATTCAGAACATAATAATGTAATTATAATAGATATATTAATTGCACATGTATTGCGTTACCTATACAATAATGTTCTATTTTTAATTAATAAAGCACTTGCTTAAAATATGTGTTATGTTTAAACAAGGTGTGTTGTTATACATGGAAATCAATTTTGAGTATGTTCCCTTTGAATTACTATAATATTGGAACCGGTAATGACAATACAATGGAAAGCAATATGTGGGGGAAAAAGATAGAAAATCAATAGTACTATTCCTTTCACGGTATGCAATAGAAGCACTGATGGAGAGAAGAAGCATAGCGAAGGTTGATTCGTACGACTCACAAAATACCCCCTCTCTCTCTTTCCCTAGTAGAGTCGGTGTGAATCCACTAAGACGTGCTGATGAATCTGGATTTGTGAGGTGAATGGAGAAGAGTTACGCCCAGTCAACATGATGACAGAAGGGTGGAGTAAGTCAAGGAAATCTATATAATAGATTTATTATATAGATTTCCTTGAGTAAGTGAGGCATTGCGAGACACCCGAAGAATGACTTAACCATCCCACATAGTATCAACAGGCTAGCAATTATAATTGCCCCTACATACCGACCGTTGTTATTCTCGGAAGTAAAAGTTAAATTGGATATGATTTACCAGAGATTCAAATGTAATAACTAAATGATTGACATATGTTGCCAAAGATATTATAGTAGCCTCATTCTACTTGAATTATTGTGACTAGCGTCACATTGTTAAAAGGTTATAAGCACGTGTATTGGTGTTAAGTAATAAACATAATATATAAGCAGTTTCCTTTTTGTAAGAAAAACCAAACCTTAAAAATAAAAAACACGATATTTCATTAATAATATCAATAAAATTATAATTATCCATAGTACTAAATAAAATATCATTATTCTAGTCAAATTAGGCCAAATTACTATAAGAAATAATAATAAAATTACAAGTGAAATTCATATAATTATGAAGCCACCAAATTAATAAAAAGCACGATAACAACTTAAATAATATATTATTATGAAATACGAAGCCAATATAGAACAAAGACAATAGTTAGATATAATAAATTAAATTCACAATAGGTGTAAACAGTATCGACCCATGATCAACAGTAGGGTGTGGTTTACATTATTATGACAGAAAATAACACTGTTTTCAAAGATAACTGTATCAAATTAATATATAACAAAGCTAAAGTTTCCGGTTTGGCGGTAAGATAAGCTTGTATGCTCCACATATAATCCGCACGCATATATGCATACATTAAAACAAAAAAAAGGCGGTTGAAAAATCTATGTCGAGTAAAAGAAGCCAAGCTATTTGATAAAGTCATGCCAATAAAACGAAACCTAAACCTAAAATGAAAACATTATATTGTAATGTTTAAGCACCTTTTAAACCAAATATTTCATATATTGCTGACTCGAGACAAAGACAACTTGGCGACGAATAATAGAACACTTTAACAGTTCATAATTTTATAGTCGCCACCTTAATAATAATGGTGCAAGAAAGAAAAGTTTACGTTTCCTTTGTGCTGTATTTATTATAAAATAGGGGAAAGATAGCCGCTGATCCAAATGAAGTCTATAATTATCTAGCCTTTGGATATCTACAACCTAGTCTTAAGATGGCTCGCAAGTAGTACTAATAACACAAAAACAAGTAGTAAATAAAGCGCATGCGCAACAAATAAGAAAATATAAGAAACATTGAATATTATTACTAAAACACTATGATTGCTTTCACAAAAAATATATATATGGTAGTTTTTTTATAATAAATTAATAAAACAAAATGTTCAAGACATGCCTTTTTTATTAAATTTCAGATTCCCAAGACTACTATAAAAAAATAACTGAAAGACAGTCGACGCCAGACAATTGACTAAGTTTAATCCTACACACTACATGCACAATACACAGATAAAGTGTTACAACAGGAGAAACCTACCTTGGTGGCAGCAGTTTTTCATTGGTGAGGAAGCCCTCTGGATGCAGATCCTCACTGAAGTCCGCGAACTTGGCCTGACAAGCGTAGGAGGCAAGAAGCACAGCGGTCTCAGGCGGGCAGAACACCTCCTCAGTGAGCAGACTCTCGCGCACTTGTAGGTAGAACATGCGCTGAGTGATCTCCTGGATCAACTCCTCCGATACGTCTTCGGGAAAGAACTTGGCGCGAAATTTGAACTGGAGCGGGGTTTCCTTCTTGATGTCCTGGCCCAAAACCTGGCCGCAAGAGGTGCAAATAACGTTTATCTTTCGCACAGTGTAAGTGTGTAACGAGAGAAATTAATATTACTGAAACTGCTGTACTAGATCCTTTCAATTGGGATAAACAGTGATATATATTATAATTATATAGTAAAATTAAAATATATAAATAAATATATAATATAATTATTGCAATAATTCTTATACTCAATTTTGATATACAACAATTATTACGGAAACATAAAAAATTACAATAAATAAATGCAAACATATAATTTGGCGCAATTGATTGTACAATTTCATTAATCAAAACCATCTGTACTTATTAGGAAAAAATAATAAACGAGGTCATTATAGACCTAAGTCAAGTAACTTTTTGCTAGTGCAACTTAAAAGTAAATTACGAATTGTAAACAAACTCTCTAAATTTGTTTAACGTCTTTACAACAGTTTTACGAATCGTCAATGATGATTTTCAAAATGTTATCATTTAAATAAATTATTAATTAAATTTTACCCAACATAACATACTACGGTTATAGGCTTCAGTATAGATGATACTAAAAATATATAAAAATAAAATGTTGATACGATTGTTTGCAAGATAATATAAAACCATATAAGCGTATAAAAACGATTTCAAAAAATGTCACGTAAATATTATAACGCTTCCCGATTATAGAAACGAATTAAACTAAGAAAATAATAATCACCAACATTTTCTTACATCGAGTGCACAAACATAGTACCGATAACAAAACAAAGATTTCATATAACAACATAACAAATAATGTTTATTCTTTTGTAAGTATTTATATTTGTTACATAATAAAAGTAAATAAGCTAACAATAAATATAGACCCCAACCATATTAAAATTTATTTCACACGTTAAAGAAATTCGCTGTTAACTCGTTTATTTATTACGTTTTTAAAATGTAATAATATTTGATTTTATATATTCGAAAACGTATGTTACACAATTCGTTACAACACACATTGTTCACACGGTGAAGACTATATACAGCTAGTACATTTATTAATCAATGTTAATTTGAATAAACTTTAAAAAATAACAAATAAAATCTCTTCAAATGACACAAGTTGTACATTGTACAAGATACCACTATGTATACTATGTACCACTATGTATATCTACTTAAACAAATTGATTAAAAAATCATAAATTATAACCTGAAATTTACAATGAACGTAGCGGTAGGTATGGCATTAAAAAATATCGTAAAACTGAATTAAAAACGAAGACTAAAAACAGACATGATATAAATATCAATACACGTACATAAGACAGGGAAGGCTACTAAATTACTAATTAACATATTATTTGAATCTTAATTAGTCGACACGGCACCAGGAGTCAAAGAGAAGGTGAGAGAACGCTCACCGAAACACAACATTGATGAAGCACACAGAAGAAAGAAATAACGTCAAAAATAAGTGCACACACAGGAAAGTTTTGCACCACAAATAGCGTCAGTTTAGAGGTAAAGATCGCGTGCTTATTTACACGAAGTAGCAATCGATTGGATCGACTCAAATGCGACCAAATGTAGTGTGGAAATAAGAACTATTTAATGTGCAAGACAATCGATAATGATATATTGCGCAACGAAACGGTGAATCATAATAGTCACTAATAAAAGAAGAATTAGTTTAGTTGGAGCAGATTAGAACTTAGCAGTATAAAATAAAAACAAATTTTTCCCAATTCTCACCATTACTTTAAAAATAGTAAGATGCTTCTTGCAAAGTTAATAAGATATACATTTTAAACAGTTAAATACCTTTTTGTTCAGCTTAAGCCAAGTGGTATATCCTTTGAGATCGACATATTGCAGTCCAAAATACCACAACTCTCGAAGCCCTATTGTTTTTACAACCTGAAATGAATCAAATAAAAGTAACTAACACGGTATTTATAAGAACACAACAATAAATATTGAAGCACTTTAATATAATTAGATAACTATTATATTAAATAAAATGTTAGTTTTACATAAAATTCACACTAACCTGATAAAAGTTTTAAAAATTATATAATTAAAAAGTAAAACGTTAATAATTGTCTATGTTATATCCTACAATTATACAAAAGGTTCGTCTTATTGCAAAGTAAATTTAATTTAAGGTACGCAAAAAAATGATTTTGACATTTAAAAATTATTAATAGTAAACATTTGCGCGAAGCACTAGAACAAAAAGTGTTGATAAGAAAAAGCAGTATAGCCATGTTTATCAAAAATAAAATTTTCAAATAATATACTACAACATTGTCAAGTTAGTGCATTTACTGCAATTACAAATCATGCTAATTGTAAGATATCACTGGCATTTAAAAATAGTATACATAATGAAAAAAACACATGGTATGACTAGTTTGCCACTGAGCATTATGTAATGAATTAGAATCTATAAGAATATGCCCATTGTAATACCTGATCAAAAAGCTGTTTCCCAGTGGTGCTTGGCTGGATGGCGAACTCCAACTCTGCATCCATAGTGGTGACTTTAACACTCACCTGAACATTAACAGGACAGTAATTAGACTTTGAAATAACATCCACACATGATAATAATTAATACTTACAGATTTAGGCATGGTTGAGACTTGACAAATGTATTCAAAGTTAACTGAAAATACAATTGAAAAATATTTAATTAGTCTACTGCTGAGTTTTTACCATAAAAAATTACTATTTTTATTTTAGCAGTTTATACATGGATGCAACATAAACTTACTTATTACTTCAAATGGTGACAAAAGTTAACTTATATATACAATAAATAAAAGTGTTGAACAATAGTTACAAATATATAAATTTTAATTTTTTGAAATACATCCTGTGCTACTCTGAGAAGCATTACTAAATAGTCTTGCTACTAACTATGCACATAACACTTGATGCTTATTCAATGCTGTGTGAAGAGATCCTGTGGTGGCAAGGATTACTCACTAAGAAGAATTTTTTTAAATAAAATTCTACATCATTACATTTTCAATGGGACAGCGACCTTGGGATTCTACTAAATATTCATAATTTAAGGTTAGGAATACTAAACTGTAATACTCTAAAACAACAATACATGGTGTAATTTTACCAGATTAAATGTTAATGATCACATCATTAGGGTTAGCAACTTTTTGCTTGCTTTGTTTTGCTTCAGAATTCTTTTGACATACATACAAACATACATAATCTATCAAAGACCCACAGATTCTAATAACTCACAAAAAAAATTAAAAAATCTGTAGCCATCTGACATCCTAATAACATGTAACCGAAATAGCACATGATAATTTTATGTAGTTTGTCATTTCAGAATCTTATAATGAGGTCAATCTGACACTTAATATTGACAAATTATGTTGAGGGAGTTGGAAAACATTACTACATATTCATCAATTTTATCTAAACTGTTTACTTACTCTTTCTCAAGTGAGAAACACTGAAACAAAGCATATAAAAACATTATACAACAGCTTTGCAGAGGTCTTCTGGTTAGTGCATGGCTACAAAACAGTTATTCTTCACTCTATCATTGAACATGTCTTATGAATTGACATCAAACTAAAAACACTTGCATTTGCTGTACATGGCCCAATTTACTACTTATCAAGTCCTCTTGATATGTTCCCCCAAACGGACACTACTATACTCCTAGGTATGCAGATATTTGAAAATATCAAAGGTCTCCTTTTACATGTGGCCAAGAAAACAGAAAAACATACACTTTTTGTGATTTTGTTCAGCAATAAACTTGCTTTCATGAATACCCTTTCCCAGAATGCTAACAGTGAAGGATAAATAAAACTCACAGAAACAGAACTATCCTTGCACAATCAAATCACATTCTTATCTGACACCAAGAATAGTCTAGAATTAAGCACTATGATACTATAAAATGTCTGTCACGTAAAACTAATCATAAATTTCTGGTGGGTGACATCACCATTAAAGATCCTCTATTTAGACCACAAAAAATTAAACTTCCTCAAAACTTTAAACATCTTAAACAAAGTGGCAATGGAACTGTCATTTCTAACAAGCATTCAATACAATGAATAGGAGACAATGAGGATACTAATTACACTGAAATCATCTCATCCATTCATATAGCAACATGCTTAACTTTACCTAATATGGAGTATTCACAGAATCAGGAGTGAGAAACACAAAATTATAAATCAATAGAACATTACTCAAATATAGTAATAGAGTTTGCAAAGTGCATGACATTAGGGGTTTGAGGGTATAGCCCTATGTGGGGTCCAGGGGCCAAGCCTCCTGAATTCCTGTACTTTTCAATATCAGAATTTTTTCATTAGACCATGTGTCATAGCTCTTTCACCAACTCACAACTTATGACCAACCATCCACAACTTCAACCAGAGAATGATGAGAAATTAATATATTTTGAAGAGTAAGATATTACTATTGGAATAATATACATAATATTATTATTCAATGCTAAAAAGAAAATTATGAAAAACAATTTTAATCTTTTCTAATTAATTATTTATTTAGGATCTATGGCATATTTTTCAAATCCATGTTGTTTTAAATTTTTAATTATAAGCATTGTATTATTTGTTCATAGATATTTAAAATTCAATTTTTAGTTAATTTTTCAATTTAATGTTAACTTATAGTATATCAAAAATAATAATATCAATACTGAAATAATTATATATTGTTATTTCAGAAACATAGACAGGGCTCGAAATTGGGCTCCGAAAAAAATCCGGAAAAAAAAAACAATCTCCCTAGGCACATGGCTACGCGGTAGCATAGCCTATAAAATCAGTGCCACTGCGATGAGATTTTTTGAGGTTTTAAGACCTAGAATTCATCTAAGGGCATATAAAATCA
Organism: Coelogynopora nodosa; assembly: GCA_034780555.1. Lineage (NCBI taxonomy): Eukaryota > Metazoa > Platyhelminthes > Proseriata > Coelogynoporidae > Coelogynopora > Coelogynopora nodosa. Next base: position 55,337 of record JAUZND010010342.1, read on the forward strand.
TCAATTATTGTTC